>JARGYA010000766.1:0-49105 GCA_029204335.1 Mycena vulgaris | reverse complement strand
ATGGAGGGAAGAAGGAGGGATTTTTTTTCTTTGACGGGTGGTTCAAATTAAGCGGATAGTTCCTGCGCCGCTGTCCGGGGTGATTCACAAAAACCATAATTCCCGCTCAACTCGTGATAAACGGAGGCAAGCACCTAGATTTGGCCCAGATGATGGCATGCATCTAAGAGTCCCATTCGCGACAAATTAGCGCCATGAATACTTTGATAGAGATGTATATTTCGCTGTCTGCTTAGACCGATTTACGATTCCTGTCGTCTAAATAATATCTTCTGGGTCTATGCCACTGCTCAGTCGAGGAACTCGGCAAAATATATATATATTCGCTTTAACTCACGGGTCGAAAAATCACTCCTCCGACGGGTATTGGATGAACGGTTTGCGCCCAAAATGAACGGTATCACGCTTGCACGGATGGTATTCTGCTATATTGTTAAGAGTGCTCCTTGAAGACGTAGGAAAACAGTGACTCGTGTTGTCCTTGCTGGCAACATCATCAAGGCCGCGCGTAGTTCTATCAGGAAGAATATTGAGTTCTCCGTACGTTCTGATGAATCGAAATGATATACTCTTTAAAATCTTCGCCGAAAGGGATCGACACTGGTTGACGCGTCGTGGACAAGTGGCCAATGAAACAAAACCGGGGCTAACCAAGAGACGATCTTCGGGCGTGTTCGGTACTCCTGAGGGGATCCGGGGTTAGATAACGAGAAAGGGTCTATGTGGAGATGGGCGCACTCCTCGGACGGGTATTTAACGAACGGGACATGTTGGTGGTCGCCACGGGATTCTTTCACCGAATTGGCGTTAGAACTCGCACTGACTGAGGGACGCGTAGGCTCACCGAGACTCGGACCGACAGGAGATGTAGCAACAGATTTCAACGCGAGCAAAAACACGAGTGCGATATGAGACCGCATGAAGGCAGGGCTTGGGAGATTTAACTTGAGAGTTTATCAACGGATAGGATGGATGGACGATTGGAGCTTTATACTGCCTGCGTCGTGCCTTAGAACTTCTGCATCGAAGTTGGTAATAATTTAACGTATCGCTATCCGCTTCCTAGTCGTTGACGTAGCGCGAGAGCCCGAAAACCGGGAGAGGCCGCGACGTCGCGCCGAGAAGAAGGAAATAGAGTCGGTGAATGCGCGTCGGGAGCCTGAGCTTATCGCGGGGTGGTGTAGACGAACTTGACTGCAGAGATTGCGCAGGTAGAAAGTGATTCAGTAGGAGAGACTGGAGTCAGCCACACACATAGCAGGTTTTCACAGGAACCCAGAAAGCAATATCGAAACCTGAGATGACCGTTGGGATCAGGAGGGTTTGATCGGGGTCTACCAAACTTTGAGCCAAATATTAATCTCAATACCATCACGATTTCCTCTCCCTCTCATGACCGGCTTCCGGTTGGCTTCCGGGGATCCAGTTCATTTTATTGAGGCGTGGTCAGGGGTCTCGGCTGGGTCCCGGTTTCTCCCAGACTTCTCTAGAATCTCGAAAAACGGGAATCCGATAAACGGCCTCATTCGTTCTCGGAACTTCACAGGCCCAACCAGTACTGCATCACGGCGGGGAATAAATCCCGAGGCTTCTCTGTGAGGTGGCATGTCGATCCTCTAGCATGGTAAAACGATGATACCACTGCTGTGCACAGGGAAGGCCTAAACACTAAGAGGGAGCTTCGGTGTCTGAATTGGCCTCTCAAGCAACACACTCCCAGGTCTATGGCTCCAGACGGTCTTTGAATGTCACCTGCCTGAAAAGCTTCATGAACGGGCCGAGCCTCTTGACTCTATCTTCTCCCGCCCTGTGCCGGCATACAGTTTTCTTACGCGCGAAGCCTCGCGAAGCGGACTCCAGCCAGACAACACTAAATCGCTCAATCCAAGGCTAACCTCACCTCATCGCACCGTGCCTGGCATTCTCGACGCTCCCTTGCCTTTAAAATCATGGCTAAACCTGAGTACACTGCTTTGCCGACTGCCTATCTCGACACAAGAGAAAGCCGCCGTTCTCGGTTCACCATGACCCTGCTCCTATCTCTTTCCCTGATTTGCAACGCAATCTTCGCATATCGCTGGATCACTCTCGTCTGGAGCAAACCTCTTAACTTCCCCGAGGCCGGCTATTGTGAGTCGATCTAAGTCACCTATCCCGCCGCAGCTAACCCTATCTCTAGCACCGGCCCAACATATGATCGCATACCACACGGTCAAGTTTGACCGGGGCCTGCAGGAAGACATCCCTATCTATGAGCGCCCTCCTTCCGCAGAGGTCGACCAGGCTTGGGAGGAACTGTACGCGTGTATGCAAATCACGATCTTTCCTGAGCGTGCATTTCCTCATCTCGCCCACTAGACGCTGCATCCCGGGTCCCAAAGTCTGAGGTGGTTAAAAATGACAAATACTACATGGCCTATCCTTCACGAGGAAGGGAACTACCTGCTTGCGTTGGATGTATTTCATCAACTGCACTGTCTGGTCCGTCCCAGTCCTCCGCCGCACTCTCATTGTCGCTAACGTCCCCACCCAGGATATCCTTAGGCAGCAAGTGCACCCCGGTCACAACTACACTCGCCAGACAGCCATTCATCTACGGTACTGCATAGGCGCAATACGGCAAGCCCTCATGTGCTACGTGGATACCAGCCCCGTCGTTTGGCAATGGTCGACCAGATACAAGGAAGCTGAGCAACGCGACGATATCCTGCACACATGCAGAGATTTTAACCGGATCCAAGACTGGGCGAAGGAGCACAGTATGGGGTCTCTCCCAGATCTAAGTGTCTACCTCGAGGGATAATTTGTATTCGATTATCGCTGCGTTTGAGCGCCAACGCCGGGTAGATACATCTTTTTGACTTGGACCTCTTCCGCTCCGCGAATTGATCCGTTAATCTGCAAGACTTGTCGCAGCTTTCAAACTGAATTTGGGCTAACGCTCTTGAAGGCGGCGGCCACACGGCGTACGACTTCAAAAAGTTGCTTCACTTGACCGCAGATTGACGCCGCGATCACGATTTTTTACAGCTGCCGCATGGCTTGCCTACTCAATGGTGCTTCTCGAGCTTCTCGCTGACTGGAAAGGAAGCCCGTGGAGATAGGATCCAAGGACATGCTTTTACAGCCGTCGGGTCGGTAGCTGCAACTCACTCCTTCAAAGCGGATCGCTGGCGTTCACGACGCCCACAATTGATGCCTTCGGCTGTGCAGACGTAGGTTGAAATCGGATCTAATTCAATATTCAAGGCTAAGGTCGCCTTTCACCTTAGATCGAGGTTACGTTTGACAAGACTAAATGTGATGCCCGCTATCCCCGTTCATTTTAGCCTTGCCCGCGTGTCTCGCCTGTCTGTATCTCGTCGCAATGAACCTGTGTTACTTCCCGCCTTATAAAAGACCACCGACCTCTGGTGGCAACCTCCCACTACCCAAGAAATTACCATGTCTTCTGATCCTTCGGAGCTTTTGCGCTACGCGATGTTTACTTGAATATCACTCTGGTTCAAGCGTTCGGCAATGGTCAGCACGAGTATATCCACCGAGTTCTGTATCTTGACCAGGATCCCCCCAGGCGTATACTTCGTCGTGTTCTTCCTCGCTTTGTATGCGATGGGTGCGATCTTTTATCTCGGACGCCGATACACATTCGTTGATGATGCCTCTTAGTTTTCAAGAGAAAAACTCACAAGGGCCTTCTCGCTGTTGTTGTATTGATGTACATCCTGGCCACGATCCAAACCGGGGTGCATTGGGCGATAATCCGGAACGCATTCATCACGCACGGCAGCAGTCCCGACGACACGGTCAACTTTTTGTCCCAGCCCACGTTCGCCCTGACCGTCATGCCAGCGACAATGCTGGTGGCGAATACTTTCCTGGCGGACTGTGTCCTTGTACGTGCATTAGCTGCTAGGATGACCTTAGTGCATCCTAACGAGCATTCCCCATGGATTGCAGATCTTCAGATGCTTCGCGATCTGGAACCACGATTGGCGGGTGATTGTCCTTCCAGTTCTAAGCACAATCGGTGGAACAGGTGTGTGTTCAGCCCTTCTTTCAGTGAAGCCGCTTATCCACCTATTTTTTCCAGCGCTTGGAATCCTCACCGTCGTCGAGACGGGGCATTACATTCTCTCCGGCGGCGATCCGAACAGCTTCGTGGACTACGCCAGACCATACTTCTCCATGTGTCTTGTCACCACCCTGCTGGCCACCATCCTCATCGTGTTCCGCATCCTCTGGCTGACTCGCGACCACGGACGCACCGCGTTCTCTGGGTACCGCGCCATCGTTGAGATGGTTGTGGAATCTGCGTTGCTATATTCAGCCACCCTCGCGGTCTACATCGCGCTCCTCTACGGTGCGGACACAAGCAACAACGACGGTTATGCGCAGGCCATTCTCATTCAGATGACGGTGCGTCCCAGCTTCATCATTAATTGTTGCCGCAATTGATGGGCCGGCGACTAGGGTATTGCCCCGACTCTGATTGTTGCCCGCGTATCCTTTGGCTTGGCCCGACCAAGCTTGTCCTGGCAACGGACCTCCAAGACGGCGCATTCCAAATTCGGGTCGTCCGCTCCTGCGACTACGTCCACCAAACAGCTACAATTCTCCAACGAGGACATGGAATCGAGTTCAGCTATTGTCGAGATAAAGGAACAGTAATCTCAGTACCTCTCGGGCTAAGCAGAGATCTTATAGAGTCTATCTTTTTCATTTCTTGAATACTGCTGCTACATGTCTACAAGTCGACTATTATGTACGAGTAAAATTATTACAAGATGCAAGAAATTATTTCGTTGGGGTTACGCGACGCGTCAATAATTGAAATCTCGGATCTGCAGCTCAGAGTGCGCCTTTCGGACCTCATAGTCCCTAGATTCCCACCAGCTCTTCCCGACGAGCTCCAAAGCTTTCTTGTCCGCCAGGTCCTCCTTTTTTTCGTCCTCCATCCGCTGCTTCATCTCTGCCTCCGTCGGCACCTGCGTCCCGGCCCGCATCTGCGCTTTGGACTTGGACTTCTGTCGCCGTTCCGCATTCTCCGCCTGCGCCGCGGCAAGGTTGTACTGCCAGTGCTGGCCGCGCCCGAAGTCGATGATGCGGAAGCTGGGGGTGCGCGAGGAGCGGGCGAAAGGTGCGACCGTGAGTGGGCCGGGCTGCATGAGGATATTGCGGATGTAGAAGGAGCCTTGCGTGAATTCGGCATAATGGAGGCGCAGGGCTAAAGAGTAGCACTCGGACCTAGAGGTAAGGTCAGTCTAACGACCGGAGAAGTAAGGGGGAGACACACCTCGCATCATCAGTGAACTTGGCAGGCACAATCGGCGACCCACATTCTTCAAGGAGAAGAATCGGGGACATCCTCTGCCAGTCCTTGTAGCTGGTACTTCTCATGAAGTGAAGTAATCCCGCGGCCTCATCTTCCTTGTCGCGGTCGTCAGTATCGTCTTCACTCTCCTCGTAGGAGAAGCCATCGTCCTCGTCATCCTCCGCGTCTAGTTTGTCGATCTTGGTGGCAGCGCCGGCAGCCGCTGTCGAAGTACCATCCACCCCGCCGTGAGGGGCGACAGAAGCGCCATCGACATTCGCGACGTCCCCACTCCCTCCCTCCGCCTCCGCCTGCTTTCGTTTCTCGGCTTTCGCCGCCTTCTTCAGTGCTCTATTTTCTCTCAACGCAGCCGCCGCCTTCTTCCTCTTCTCCCTCTGCGTCTCCTTCCACACCCGGATTGCCTTCCGCTTATCCCGCTCGACGTCCTCCCGCACCGGTACATAGTACCCGTAGAACTTTGGTACCACCGCATGCACCGGCACCGGATGCGTGATCGGCGCCACGAGATTCAGGCCGCACCAGTCCTCCATCAGCTGCTTCGGGAACGCGCCGTAGATCTTGCCCTCATTCAGCAGGAGCTGGCGCGCCTCTGAGTTGGAGAAGCCCGTCTTGGCGGCGACGGTGACCTCGCCCGTGGGGGAGCGCGCGCCGAGCGGGCGGGGGAGGCGCAGCGCGGCGCGGTGCACGGCCGAGTGGTTACCCACGCCGAGGCGCGGGGCGGAGGAGAGATTTAGGTGCGCGACGCGGAGGTTTGTCTCGGGGCCCGGGACCACGAGCGGGGATCCAGGCGGCTGCGCGAACGCGGAAGCGGCGGGCGGGGTCGGAGCTTGATGGAGGCGCAGTCGACGTCCGTATTGAATGCGGTCGCAGGCTCGGTGTCGCGAGCAAACCGCGGCCAGACCGCTTGTACTTGCGCGGCACGCGTTCTTCCGACTGAGTCGTTGGGGTTTTGGGTATCGAGTAATACCCGGAGAGAACGGTGCTTTTATCGGGGTCGTTGACGTAGAGGATGTCGGGAAAATACTCCTCTGGAATAAACTCCTCGAGCTTGGGGAGGTCGTGGAATATGGGAGGCTGGACGGGTGAATGTGAGTTAGCTATGATGTATGGCGATGGGCAAAGGAAGAGCTACCACTGGTGTAGGCGGAGGCGGCGGCGGAGATTGTCGAGGCGGCGGGGCGTCTGTAACCGCTGTCACATCGGCACCGGTGAATTCGATTGTGTTATCATCAACGGGTGTGGTCTTGGCGTCAGCAGCTTCAGTGGCCGACGGTACTGAAGCGATGGTCTCGTCCCCTGTCCCGGCTTTGACATCGACCTCACTGGCGACCTTCGGATCTAATAGCGAAGGGTCAGCAAGCAGGTGACGCGCGAGTGAAGACGGGATCTCACCAGCTCCGCTGGGATCAGCCTCAGCCCCAACCAAAACGTGGTCACTGGCGACTGCAGAAGAATAAGACGAAGATCGAGATACATTGTGCAGGACGTACCATCCTCGCGCGGCTCCAACACTTCTACGTCCATACCTGCCGTAGCGAAGAATGAGGATCAAGGCCACGCGAATACGATAGGACCTACCGCCGACGTTTGACTTGTCCCCAGCCACAGCGCCGTCCTCGACCTTGGGCGTATCTGCGTCCATTGGATCCGCACCAGCGACATCTGCGGCCATCCCCTCCCCATCTGCGCCTTTTTCATTTTCCTTGACGGCCCCATCCACGTCCATACCTTCAGTAGTGAAGAGTGAGGATCAAGGCGATGAGAGTACCGCAGGACGTACCGCCAACGTCTGGCTTGTCCCCTTTGCCAACACCATCCTTGACCTCACGAGTGTCTGCGTCCATCGCGTCCTTATTGGTGGGCATCGCATCTGCAGCCGCATCGACGCCTTCCCGTGCTCCAAGTGGTACGTCTCCGTTTCCCTCGCCCTTGGGAGCATCCTCGTCCATCGCGTCGGCGTCAAGGCCTTGCACGAGCGTCGCGGGTACATTCCCCGCAGCAGCTTCATCTGTCGAGGAATATAAACAAAGACTCGGAACGCGGGATGAAGGTAGACGCACCGGGCGCTGCAGATACCTCAAGCGCAGGCTCCGCATCTGCGTCCAAGGGAACCGCACCCATCGCCGCGGCCCATTCCGCGCGATCGGACGCCCAGCTGGGGCTTCCTATACGAGGATATACCTACTGAGTACATTGTGTAGGAAGGATGGGGGGTTAGACGTACCGGTGGGTGACGCAGCTAGGACTGGGATACATTGGTCGGTGGGGAGCTACACAGCGGCATGGTGGATAGATGGGCGTACCTGCAGCAGCGGCGTCGACGTCGACGTCCATGGGCGCCACGTCTAGAAAGTTAGAGGACATTAACCAACGGAATGCGAGGGGCGCGGGGAAACTACCTGCGGTGGGAGCAAGGGCGGCCGCATCGACGCGTGGGGCGGGATCTTGGGGGGGCGGGGAGGCTGCAGACGGTGCGAGGACTGGCAGAGGGAATGAGTGAGGTGGGGATTCGAGCGCAAGAATGCATGAAGGCTGACCAGGCTGACCGGGAGTGATATCGGATGCAGGGGCGTCTACGATGGGGGCGGGAACGGCGGCGCCGGCTATAAATACACGAATCGTCGATGAGGTTCCTAAATACGCGGGTAGGAGACTTACCGACGCTAGGGGCGATTGGTGCTGGAGGAGGCGCAACGTTGCCATTCGCTGCTTGCAGCGCATTAGCGTCGACGTGCTTGAGGGAGGAGGAAAAGGTGCATGTGGGTGGAGCTGGAGTACCGCTGGCTGTACACGTGGGTAGTTAGTATTGACGAAGATGGGATATGGATGGATGATACGGACTGGGATTCACGGGAACAGCGGTGGCGTCCACTTGGGAGCCAGCGGTGGCGTCCGCCTCGGAGTGAGCGCGAGTAACACCTGCAAACGTATTCAATCGACCACCAGCCAGAAAGAACAGCACAGATACGCGCACGTTTGGCTTTGGCCTTGCTCCCAGTGGCGACCTTGCGCGTCACGGGGACCTCGTCCTGAACTCGCCGCAGTGGGTGCTCATGGTTTTGGCCACACCCCTCGTCGACATACCCGAGCTCAGACGCCGACTGGATGTGCTCAGGGAGCGTCAAGCACGGCCACGGGCGCAGACGGCGCGGCTCCGGCTCCTCGTCGTGTTTTTCCTTTAGATAGTTCTCTCCGTACTCCTGGATCATGCTACGCGACCAAATGGTGAGCACATTCACGCCGGGAATGCGCGGGATCCTGCGGCGCGTCGTCAGCAAGCGTTCTGAGATCTGAAAGAAAAGGCGAATGGCACCAATAAAAGTCGTCGATGGTGTGTCCCCAGATGATGTTGTTTTCGGGCCTCTTGCCCTGCGGTGGTGGTTTTTCGAGGAGCTTGCCCTTCGGGTCGCGCACCCATTCCTTGTAGACGAATCGGTGGCGTTCTTCAGGCATGGTGGTGGTGGACGACGAAAAATTGAATGTAGGAGCCAAAAGAAGCCTGGCGTAGATCGGGAATGAGTCAAAGTGAACGGGGGTTCTTGACGCGTGTCCTCGATTTGCCTTGATGCACGAGGTTTAAAAGGGAATTACGCGCCAAAGCGCAGACCACAGTAATTCTATTAGTGGAGAATCGTGGAGACGACCAGGATAAAAGAGGGCTGCGGGGATGCGCAGATTTTCATTGTACCCCGGATTTGGAGAGATGATTTCCGAAAGTGAAAGGAAGCGAAGAAGGGTGTCAAAGCGCGGTCCATGGCGATCGTTACGATAGATTTGGAGACAAAGAACAGTGTGTAGGAGGGTTTCCGCGCAGTCCAAATGCGGGTATCGATGGATCCACTGAATCTATAGGAAACTACGCAGAAGCTGGAGGAAGCTGCTGGATAAGGCGACGCATTTTTCGACTTGATGTCTGACGAACCTATTTATGATAAAAATCATACAGCGACACCGGAGTACTCAACTCCGTGATATTCTTTCTGCTCCTCTACCCCACGTCAAGCAGGACTGAAAAAAATCCAAAGAACATTGAATTCGAAAGGCAGATAGTAAGGCTGGTGTGACGGTCACGTAGTGGCGTGACGGTCTAGACCCTTCTACTCAGTTCTAGACCGCGCAAGTTAACGCTGCACCATTTTGTTGCCATTTTGCAGTCATCCGGGCTGGCAGCTGGCCTATCTTTACCTTTTTCTTGACAAAAGGCTCATTCTAACTGTTCTAACGTGCTCCCGTAGATGTTGAGTAAGTAGTTGACGTCATACACTTCATATTCCGAACAGCCATTAACTTTGTCGCGACAGACTCGAATTGGAATCGAAGCATACCGTCGACAGATCCTAATGGGATGTACTTGATTGAAGTGTTTTTATCTTGTTATTCAGCCTTATGTAAAAATGGCCAACCTCTTGGCCCTCTCATAAGTACCAAGGACTCCACACCTATGTTGGGATAGTTACAGCCTATCTACCTGCGCACCCGGAGAGGCGCCGACAACCCACTCTCGCGGGTACCAAACCCACGAAATGTGCCGGCAAACTGGAGCCTTGCGCGTCCGGTGACTAGCTTGCGTGGGTTTATTTTCTATATCCGAACCTACTCTTCACATCGAATACGCCGATGGGAATCCTTCTATCTGCCGCTTCTGCTGCGCTCCAATGACAAGCTTGCGTGCAATCTATGCTCTCATCCATCCCCTATATCAACTCGCAGCCATGACTTCGCTCCCAAGCTCCCGCAATCATGGTCTCCCTCAAAGCCTTGGCCCTCTTGTCCTTGGTCTCCTGCGCCGTCGCCTTGCCGAAGATCCCTCTCTCCAAACGCAACGACATCTTAGCTGCCAGTAAGCGCAATGGAGTCTTCGAGAACATAAATGCGCTCAAGCTGCAGATCGCCAAAACCCAGAGGTATGCACTCCAAATCCCAACTGCCTCTGTGTTCTTAATCCTCTGACTCCTTTCCCTGTTTCAAGGAAAATCCAGGCCGGCCTCACAGCGGTTGAGAGGAACACTGGGCGGATCCACCCCGCTGTCACAGGGTTCCAAGGCGGCTTCACCGCGACGAGCAATAACCCTGCTCCTCCGAAGCTTACCTCGACATCCAAGCGGGCAACCGCTTCTGAACCGCTGACGGATGCCGAAGACTCCCTTTGGTTCGGGACGATCACCGTTGGCACCCCTCCACAGACGCTCACAGGTGCGAAATTATCATTATTTCAAGCTTGATTGGAGTTAACGAATATTTAACCTCCAGTCGACTTTGATACCGGTTCGTCTCGTGACCCGACGCTCCTTATAAACCTACTCAACGAGGAATACAGGGAGCAGTGATACATTCCTCCCCGCTGTGGGCTGCGATTCGACTTGCGACGGTCACACTCTCTACAACCCAGCTGCGAGGTACCTACCATACATAGATCCTGTACATACCGGTCTGACTATGTGCCACTTTTAGCTCAACCGCCGTGAACACTACTGACCGTAGGCTCTTTAATTGGTGCAATGCCATTCACACTAATAACCATTTTCTTTATAAAGCTTTCTTCCTCCAGTTCGGCGCCGGAAACGCCACCGGATTCATCTTCACCGACACCGTGAAAGTCGCAGGGGTTACAGCTCAAGCCCAAGCCGTCGGTCCGTTCTCCGCTGCAAAGCTCGTAATTTAAATTCTTATAATTTATATAACGAAATCCAGGCGCATCGAACCACTACTCCGTGGAATTCGAAGTGGACGAGTTCCCGCCCGACGGTCTGGTCGGCATGGCCTTCCCCGCCCTATCCGTCTTCGGCGACGACCCGCTCTTCACTACGCTGGCCGCCCAGGGGACCGTTCCCCCCGTCTTGGCGTGAAGCTGGCTGAGACCGGATCGGAGCTCTTCCTGGGTGGTGTGGACACTGCGCAGTTCACTGGCGCGTTCCGTAATGTGTCGCTCATCGAGGAGGCACGGCTTTCTTTCGTTGTTTGAATGGCACTCAATTGATTGTGCATATCCCAGGACTTTTATGCCCTCGCTCTCCAAGCCCTCGACGTCAACAGCAGAACCGTCGCGACCGCCAACGGTGTAGTTGCCATCGTCGACACCGGTACTTATTTCGTGACCCCTCAACCACTTTGTACTGAGGCGCCTTCCCCAGGCACCACCCTCCTAATCGGCGACCCCCAAGGTGTCGAGATCCTCTACAGCGCAATCCCCGGCGCCAAAGACGCCTCCGCCATCATCGGCGACGGATTCTTCACCGTCCCGTGCAACGCAATCCCGACCGCCGGCATCGTGCTCGGAAACCAGCTCTTCAACGTTGCCCCTGCGATCTTCAACCTCGGCATCCTCGAAGGCAACGACTGCGTCGGTGGGGTAGTTTCCAGCGAAGGCATTCGTAGGCAGCATCGCTCTTCCTCGCGTTCCCTCAGTCTCACACGTCATGGCAGCGTTCTGGGTGCTGGGTGATATATTCCTCAGGGTGCGTACCTACTGTAATGGAACTAATGTGCCTCACCCTGTATTAATATTATTTGTTATTCCAGAACTTCTACACCGGTACGTCCTCGGCCAGATATGTATCAACAGCTGCAATGAGTCTGACACGATGTCTAGTCTTCGACCAAGGGAATTCCCGCGTTGGATTCGCTACTCCTCGATGAACAGTGTAATAATTAGCCGACGAACAAATGTATTTTGGAATTTCACGGATTTTGAATTCTCCTTGAGTTGAGCGAATTCAAAGAATCAGTTTTGAACTAAGCCCTAACAAAATAATTACCATAAATACTGTCGCGACTAGCCGTATCATTTCTCTATGGCTGGGTAAAATATCTATCTGGTTGATAGAGCACAGGAAGGCAAGGCATCGAAGTGAGAATTTTGCTGCCCGCCGATCCACCGAATAAAGTGATCTGCACGGTCTGGCCTCACATCTCAATACACGAATCTAAATTTCAGGAGTCTCCTGTATGCAAGCGAAGTAGTTTGGCTTCTTCATTTTTTTCAAAGTTGCAAACGGACGACGAGAGGATGTCCGCCATCAATTGCGTGCCATATTTGTTCGCTGTCCAAATCGGGTCATCCAGCCTTCTGAATTCTCGAAGCTTCTCGACCGCAGCCCGGCGCACGTCCGCCGATGTACGCTCCCCGCCCCCACAACCCCAGCCCCATTCCGCCCACTCTTCACACATCCACCGCCATAGAATACAGCCGACGAATAACATCGACGCAAAGCAAGTACACATACTTACACATAACCTATATTAATTGAATACATATACAACATAGACCGTCCCGGCCATCACATTATACAGCGTTGTAGCTCCCTAAACATCTCTCAATCAGCAACGTGGCTTGGAGGTAAGGAATGAAAGAGGGAGAGCGCACATATCCGGGCAAGTTTGTCCCCGCTCCCCGTGGCAAGGAGGTTCCCCACGGGGTGGAGGCTGGTCGAGATGACTGCGCACGCGACGGTGGTGAGTAAAAGTAGAGGAATGATAGACGAGGACGCACCAGAATTTTTGTGCCCCTGGAGCATACACTGCACCACGCCAGCCGAGTCCCAGAAGTGCACGCCGCGGTCCTTCGACCCGGACACGATCCATTGCGCGTCGCGCGAGATGCCTACAGAGAGCACATAATCCTGCCCATCACGCATCAGTGGCTGTCCCCCTGGACACCAGCAGCCGCAGACGCACCTTATGCCCCGCAAACACCGTGCACGGAATCCCCTCCTTCTTCGTCTTCCCCCGCAGGTCCCAGCACCGAATGGTATTGTCCAGCGCGCCGCTCACGAGCCCCGCCCCGTCCCGCGTGAACACGACACTATGCACGCTGTTCTGGTGCCCGCGCAGCACCTCGACGAGCGCGCCGGAGGTGACGCTCCACACGCGCACGAGCGCATCGACGCAGCCCGCGGCGATGAGCGCGCCGTCGGGCGAGATCGCAACGGACATGACGCCCGCGTCGTCGTCGGGCGCGTCGCTCTCGGGCTGCGCGGTCAGCACCCGCGCGTCAGCATAGTCGTCCATGTCCCAGATGCGCACGGACGCGTCACCCGAGCCCGACACGAGCCGCCGCCCGTCGAGCGAGAAGTCGAGCGAGTAGATGTCCTGGTGGTGCCCCTCGAAGATGACGCGGATGCTCCGCTTTTCGATGTCCCAGATCTGTGGAGATTCTGAATGTGAGCGGACGTGGTGAATAACCACGTTGACAGCACGCACCCTGATCCGCTCGTCTTCTGCGCCGGTTGCCAGGAACCGCCCGTCAGGACTGAAGCGCACGCTCCGGATGTACAGGTCTCCGGTTTTACTCGACGCCTCGTCGGCTAATACGCTGGGCTTGCCGTCAGGATTCGTCTAGGTAACACAAGGACCTGCGACGCACCAAATCTTGCGCCCCGTCTGCACGTCGTATATCTGGGCCGTCCGATTGCACCCCGTCGCAAGGTACTTCCCGTCGCCGGAAAACTGTATGCAGCACACGACCCTGGAAGCCCTTTCAGCCCACATCAAAAGTGACAACGGCTGGATACGCACGTCTCATGGATGAACGTATGTATGAGGTTGACGTCCAAGGTGCGCTTGACCTTCGGATTGTAGATGACAAACCAATCGCTGCCCTCCTTTTTCCAATCGGGGTGGATGGTCGACAGCTCGAGGTTGTTGAGAAAGTCATTCATGTAGGTCTGCTGCGCTGCGGGCGGAGGCGGCGGCGGCGCAGATGCCGCTGGGGTCGGTGCTCGCCGCGAGGACGGGCTTGAGCCAGGGCCAATCAATGGGAGCCGATTCGACTCTGCAAATGTGGTTAAACAACGCAAGAGTGCCAGTAAAGGCTTCGCACCTGGTTGATCGAGCTTGATGCGCTTACTGCTTCCCTGCTCCAAAAAGCGCGCCCGTTGTGCATCTCGTTCCCGACTTTCTCGCTCGCGGGAGGAGCCACCGTGGTGCGGATCGAGCACAGGGGAGTGTGTCGAGCCGCCCATGAAAATGCTCGGCGAGCTCAGGGTGGCAATTGCGGACGGGGGCCGCGGCTGTCGGGAAGTATGTGCCTCCGAGCGGAGCATCCGGAGCTCGTACTCGTACTGCTGTCGGACCTTGCTGTGCTGGGCCTCCAATTCGTGGAGCGCTGCCCTGATTTTCTCGAGCTCGTCCGCCTGCAATGCAACTGGTGCGATTCAGTCGTCAAGGATCAGACACAGGACGGATTACACACTGGTGGACTCATATCGCTCCCGCTGGTCGCGCGATATGGTTAATTCGCTGGCAAGGACGTCAAACTCCTGCTTGACCCGGTCGAGGGTCTCTGCGAGGCCGCGGGCATTGTATACTGGTGTGCCATCCTGCGGAGGACCACCTGCGGGGCCCAGAGCCCTGTGCTGGCGAGATATAAGTTCCTAGAGGCTGTACAGCGAGGCGATAGGGGGGAGATAGGCACCTGGTATATGCTGCTGGAGGCCATGGGGGACTACGGCAGGTGGGATTAGTCGCTTTGACCGGGGGGGCTCGCGGGCAGTAAGGTGGTGGTGGTCGTCAGAAGCGGGGGGATTTGTTGTCTGATGATCCACATTTCCGTTGTTTAAGCCGGCAACCAAAATACAATTGATCGCATCAAAGATCGCATCGGCCCGATGCCATCACTGCACCGCTCCGGAAGCGAATGCCGTCCTTCTGAATGCTTCCTTGATCACAGGTTACCCCAGTTCTGGCTCAGGACCGGCGTCATCGAACACGTTCCTCCGTTCATGATGTTGATAGGAATGCTTCCAAATATCAGGCATGACCACGACCGAATAGGTCTAATACATGCGTGCTAGTGATATGGGTAACGGTGGCCACACGAGGTCCCCCATCTCTTCCGCTAATTTCTCCCTGCGACAATCAGGGAAGATCAAACTTTAAAATGCCAAGCAACTACACATATATTTCGACCGCCCAGTTGTCGGCGGCCGCTATCATCTCTTCGCGTGGTTAATAGGTGTCTATTCTAAACCATTAGACGCTCAGTAGCGAGATGGCCCTAATCGTGGGTCCATCGCAACAGACCCTGAGAATATTCTTCCAAGGTGGATACAATAACCCCAAAGTCTATTTAAAAATCTGCACCTGCCAGCCTTATCTAGGATCAGTACTTACGAGGATCCACAAACCCACACACCGTAAAGCCCGTCCTCAATTGCAGAGTATCTTAAATAATTAAGACTCAACCCTGTTCCCTGAAGATCCGTGAGATATTTTGATACATCCCGAACTCCCGGTGTATCGCTGTCGACCAGCTGATACACCGAAACGCCGCTGGTCCTACACCGATCTGTGTAGGTTACACGAAATAAAACAAACGCCGCTCAGGAATGGGTCCCGCAAATACCCGGTTACACCGATGGAATCGTGGGTCCTCGGCTCTGCAATCTGGATCCACACGGACCACAGCGCCACCACACAATCCAATTCAATCCTTCTTATACATTAACTCATCCGAAACTCCGCCGTGCACGGCCGCGATCAAAAACCAGATTATCGATGTTCAGGACGTGCTTATCCCTGCTGTAGCTGCACGACGACCTGCGAGATATAAAGTTGCCGAATTATTTTCATCCAACACCTAGAACCGCTCGGCTATTTAAATCACACGAGACGTCGGAGGCTGTGCAGATCAAATGATCGGAAACATCTTCAGCTAGGACCCAACCAAGATGCCTGTCCGGCGAAATTTTGGATTCGGAGAAAAATGCCCGAGATTCGTCGAATGCCAGGCCGATTTCGGATAAAAAAGTGGATTTGGGGCCCCAATGCCAGTCACAAAAGTCGGATAGCGGGTGGGGTCCTGTGGCCAGGCCAGGTCTGATTCGGATAAAAATTGTGCTTGAGATGGTTCTGTAGAACGGGCGCAGCGGGGAGGCCCTAATATTACTTACATCCCATCTCAACGTTTCTAGAGCTGTGTAAGAATCAGATTTAGTTAATTTTCCCAAGTACTGTCAACGCTATCACCGCATACCCGCATCCTCGCAAAATCCCCGCAATGCCAGGGGCGACGCGTCACGCCAAGCACCCTCCCACCGTAACAACGCAGCCGGAAATGAATTACGAATGTTGTGATGCTTGAAGATGGTTCGACGCGCTCTATGTCCGCACACGCACAGATGACATTCATTCCTTCCTACACTTCCTTCAGAAGGTATCTATCTCCACAGATAGGAGTGACGAGAGCAAACGACGCGCGGTTGTCGCTGCTTTATTTGACGCGGTTCGCATGTGATGCAACAACGCATGGGGGCGTTGGCGTAATTTTGTGCAACATGGGGAATCGGGGATGCGTCTGGCTCGCATATATATATATAGGTATTTCAGGCGCTGTCGGTTCAGCTGCAGAGTTGACTAGAGTCGCTTATGTAGGTGTTTCAATTATACCCATGTCTATAAACAGGCTCCGAATGTCCTCGAATCGTACGTACGTCAGCTCGTTGTCACCGAACAGCTTTCTTATATTCATCCGTTCCCGCGTTTTGATAGCCGCTTGTGGCAGGTTGGGCAAAGTGAGAGTCGGCTCCGGGGATCGTTGGGTAGTTTGGGCGGTTCAGTGAGTGAGCACCGGCAATGGCTGGAATTATGAAAACTATGTATTAACAATGAGTTTGAAGCACTGTCAAATACACGGGAAAGCTGAGAAAGGAGTACCAGGACTCTATTCGTCAGAATTAGAGCCAGAGTGGCTCTCGACGTCCGAATAGCCTGCATCTGATTCCTCATGATCATATAAGCTGCTGCCGTTGAATACAAACTTGGGAACTGAGGGCAACAATTTGCGATAAAGCCGCTTTTTCACACCTCTTTTACCCGTGATACGCACTTCCTGGAGCTTGCACCCCGATTTTGCGATGAAGGAGGTAAGGGATTGGATGGGGACCATCCCAAGGAGCTCCTCCGGGATTTGCAGGGTCCGGAGCGCGGGGACGACGAAGGTGTCGAGGCGCTGCGTCAGCGGGTCGAAGGGGTCGAACACCCAAAAAATCAGAGACTCTAAGCGCGGGATGGTCACGGGCGGTTGCGGGACGCCGTCACCGTAGATGACGAGCTCGCAGTGCACGAGGTTGGCGCTCTGCTGCAGGATGGGCCAGCAGTGGGTTGGCGTTGTGGCAATCAGGGTCAGCGACGTCAACTGGGACCAGGGCAAGAAGGCGGTGGGATATTCAAAATCGGTGAGAGTGACTGCGCGGAGGAGGGGCGCTTGGCGGACTGATATGGCGGGACTCATGCCTAGGACTCCGTCGACCCTGAGGTATAGCTGGCGGAGGAAAGGCATCGGGCCTTCGAGGATGGGGAGGTAGGACAACGAGTCGATTACGAGTTTTGCGTGTTCCCAGCGCGCGCGGTACGGGACAATCACGTTTAGGAGTTCCTGGGCGGGTTGGACGGGGTCGATGGCGTCCTTGTCCATCCGCACGGAAAGTGGGCAGGATCCAGACCTGCTCAACCAAGCCTTCACCATGGCAATTTGGCGCGCGAAAACATCGTCCTCGATATCGTGGATGCACACCGCGCGCCAGAGCCGAGGGGTAGCCAGCGCGATGTCTCGCCATTTGCGGCAGATTTCCGTCAGCCGATTCGGCGAGAGAGGGCCGCACAGTGGGGGGCAGATGGGGTAGACCGGGAGGAAGTGGGTGAAGATTTCGGATATGATTTCGTTCGGGAGAGTCAACACTGGGTACTTGTAGGAGTCGAGCCGGTCTCGCAGGTGGCGAATAGAGCGCCGTAGATCCAGAATCTGAGCCTCTGCATCAGCGATGCGGGCGCGGTCAGCTGCGAGAGCGCTCATCTGTGGCTTGAGGCCTAAATCGACGTTCAGTTTCGCTCAAGACAAAGAAGAGTTGATTACTTGTAGCGCGTGGAAGAAATGGGAAGAAAGGAATTTAAAATTACGTGTACAAGTGACACTCGAGCTCCAGAGCCCACTTAAAACCCCGCCCCTGGCCGGATTGATGAACTTGCAAGTTGCGGGCTCATCTGTGCCTTGAGGCCTAAAGCGATGTTCATTTTCGCTAGAGACAAAGAACTGTTAATTATTACTTGCAGCGCGGAAGAAATGGGAAGAAATTCAACAAAGGAATTTAAAGATCACGTGTACAAGCGACCCGTTTAGGACTTCAGAGTCCGCTTAAAACCCTCCCCCTGGCAGGATTGATGACTTGCAGGTTATGGGCTCAACCTTCGCGTTCGGCATTGTTTTTTTTCTTTGGAAAAAACATCGTCTAAGTGTCCCTGGTAGATCTCATGAAATTCCAGGATGTTCAGTGTTCAGCTCAAATTATAGCAGCCCGGAGGTGCCGGCACCATGCCGGAACCCTTGCCGGGCTTCCTGCAAAATTTCCGGAACTCGATATATCCTCGTCGTTTCTCTTTTTCTTTATCATATCGCTTTTCTCAAAAAACTCGAAACGTCAGCTAGTACAGGCTTCCTTTCTGACCGGCTGAGCTGGGGACCTCAGTCGACGTTGGAGCGGTGTCGCGACGACCATTTCCGAATAAAAACATAAACTCTTATCTCAGTGAATCTTGCGATACAGAATTCACAGCACGGCATTGCGGCCCTAGGAAAGTCGTGACTAGCCCGCACCAAAACATCTGACCGTGACCACCGCGAAAGGTCCTGACCAAGCCTGCCTTTCAGCTAATCCTGCCTTCCTGTAGCAGACCTGCAATGGCTGGAATTAAGAAAAACTATTTATTAACAGTGAGTCTGAAGCAATGTCGAATACATGAGTGAGAGCACCGTGAAAGCTCAGAAAAGTACCAGAACGCTACTCGTCCGGATCAGAGCCAGAGTCGCTCTCGACGTCCGAATAGCCTTCATCTGACTTCTCATACAAGCAGCTGCCGTTAAATACAAATTTGGGAACCGAGGGCAACGATCTGCGATAAAGCCGCTTTTTCACATCTCTTCCACCCGTGATACGCACTTTCTGCAGGTTGCACCCTGATTTTGCGATGAAGGAGGTAAGGGATTGGACGGGGAGCATCCCTAGGAACTCTTCCGGGATCTGCAGGGTCCGGAGCGCGGGGACGATGAAGGTGTCGAGGCTCTGCGTCATCGGGGGGAAACCGCCGAACGCCCAGAAAACCAGGGATTCCAAGCGCGGGATGGTCACGGGCGGTTGTGGGACGTCGTCACCCCAGATTACGAGCTCGCAGTGGACGAGGTTGGCACTTTGCTGCAGGATGGGCCAGCACTCAGTTGGCGTTATAACAATCAGGGTCAGTGACGTCAACTGAGACCAGGGCAAGAAGCCGACGGTGGGTAAAAAACTGGTGGTGTAGGCGGAGTTATCAAGGGTGACCGCGCGGAGGAGGGGCGCCTGGCGGACTGATACGGCGGAACTCGCCTGAAGGACTCCGTCGACCGTGAGGTATAGCTGACGGAGGAAAGGCATCGGCCCTTCGAGGACGGGGAGGTAGGACACCGAGTCGATTAAGAGCTTCACGTGTTCCCAGCGCGCGTAGTGCGGAACAATGACGTCCAGGACGTCGTCGATGGGTAGCACAGCAATGGTGTCCTCGTCCATCCGGATGGAAAGCGGGCAAGATGCAGACCTGTTCAGCCAAGACTCCACCATTTCGATCTGGCGCCCGAAGGCATCGTCGCCCATGTTGCGGATGCACACCGCGCGCCAGAGCTGCGGGGTAGCCAGCGCGATGTCTCGCCATTTGCGGCAGATTTGCGTCAGCAGATTCGGCGAGAGTGGGCCGCACAGTGGGGGGCAGAGGGGGTAGACCGGGAGGAAGTGGATGAAGATCTCAGATATAATTTCGTTCGGGAGGGTCAGGACTGGGTACTTGTAGGAATCGAGCCGGGCTCGCAGTTGGTGGATAGAGCGCTGTAGATCCAAGATCTGGGCCTCTGCAGTGGTGATGCGGGCACGATCTGCCGCAAGGACGCTCATCTGTGCCTTGAGGCCTAAAAAAAACGGTCAATTCGCTTGAGAGAAACTTCAAAGAAGAGTTGGTTACTTTGCACTGTGCAGCGCGTGTCGTGACACTGAAGAAAGGAAGATCACGTGCACAAGTGGGATTTCAAAGTCCGCTCAAAACCCCGCCCTCGACAGAATTATCAACTCGCCATGATCAATGTCCAAGCGTTCAATTTTTTACTTGGAAAAACACATCGGCTGTGTCCCCGGTAGATCTCATAAAATTCCAGGATGCTCAGCTCAAATGATAAACGCAGCAACGCAACAACTGCATCGATCTTGCTCCCCTCACTGAGTCTTCTCCGCGCTGGAGAACGATACCTCCTGATAATAGAAAGGAAGTGAGCCGCATCGCGCGCGCGGACCTAGAGCACGTCGAAATGCGGGGAAGCGCGTCGTGTGGGGAAATATCGCGAAGTTCAAATTCCTACTTGTTCATCTCCTTCTGGGTGGCGAAAGTCACGGTTGGAGGATTTTCGGATCTCGCTACCTACCTGACCCTCGTCGTTTTCAATGGTTCAACCAAAATCCCCATCCAGAATTTTTTAGCCCGAGATTCACTGAGGCGAGAGTCTGGGCGTTTACTGTGCCCCTGCAACGTCGACAGCTGTTTCCCAGACTCCACGGTTAAAAAGAATTCTTCGCGCTAGTTAGTAGAACCACAATCTGAGAAAAGAGAAAAAGGACAAAGAACGGAGACCTCACCCGAGTTCCGGCGACGCCCGGCAAAAATTCCGGCACGCTGACGGCATCTCCGGGTGTGCTATCCTTCGAGCTGAACAGCCTGGCATCTCAGGAATCTCACTTTGGCGATGTGTCGAAGGTCGAGCGCAGAATCTGCAAGTCGCATCAAGTCTGCCGAGGGCGGAGCTTTTAGAGCGGACCGGGACTCTGGAAATCGGTTCCACACGCGCCGTTTTTGCACGTGATCTGTAGATTCCTTTCTTTTCACGACGCGCCGCGGCTGCAAGTAATTCTTCTTTGAACTTTCTCTCAAGCGAAACTGAACATCGAATTAGGTCTCAAGCCACAGGATGGGCACTCTCGCGGCGGACCGCGCCCGCATCGCCGCTGCAGAGGCCCAGATCTTGGATCTACAGCGCTCTATTCGCCACCTGCGAGACCGGCTCGACTCCTACAAGTACCCGGTCTTGACCCTCCCGAACGAGATCATATCCGAAATCTTCATCCACTTCCTACCGGCCTACCCCCTCTGCCCCCCACTGTGCGGCTCACTCTCACCGAATCTGCTGACGCAAATCTGCCGCAAGTGGCGAGACGTCGCGCTGGCTACCCCGCAGCTCTGGCGCGCGGTGTCCATCCGCCACATGGGAAACGATGTTTTCGCGCGTCAAATCGACATGGTGGCGGCTTGGCTGAGCAGGTCTGGATCCTGCGCGCTTTCCATCCGGATGGACGAGGACGCGATCCCCGTCCTACCCGTCGACGAAGTCTTAGACCTCATTGTTCCGCACTGCGCGCGCTGGGAACACGCGAAGCTCGTAATTGACTCGGTGTCCTACCTCCCCTTCCTCGAAGGCCCGATGCCTTTACTCCGCCAGCTATACCTCAGGGTCGACGGAGTCCTTGAAACGAGTCCCGCCATATCAGTCCGCCAAGCGCCCCTCCTCCGTGCAGTCACTCTCACCGATTTTAAATATCCCACCGGCTTCTTGCCCTGGTCCCAGTTGACGTCGCTGACCCTGATTGCCACGACGCCAACCGACTGCTGGCCCATCCTGCAGCAGAGCGCCAACCTCGTGCACTGCGAGCTCGTCATCTGCGGTGACGACGTCCCCCAACCACCCGTGACCATCCCGCGCTTGGAATCCCTGATTTTCTGGGTCTTCGACCCCAACGACCCGCTGACGCAGCACCTCGACACCTTCGTCGTCCCAGCGCTCCGGATGCTACAGATCCCGGAAGACTTCCTAGGGTTCCAGCCCATCCAATCGCTCACCTCCTTCATCGCGAAGTCAGGGTGCAAGCTCCAGGAAGTGCGTATCACGGGCCCCAGAAACGTGAAAGAGCGGCTTTATTGCAGACTTTTGCCCTCGGTCCACAAGTTTGTATTCAACGGCAGCGACTTGTATGAGGAATCACATGCAGGCCATTCGGACGTCGAGATCGACTTCGGCTCTGACGAGTAGTGTCCTGGTCTTTTTCTAAGCGTCTATAGTGCATCTCATTCATGTATTCGACAGTGCCTCAGAGTCGTTGTGAATACCTGGTTTCTCATAATTCATTTTCTTCATTGCAACCATTCCCCAGTGCTCACGCAATGAAACGCCGAACCCCAATGATCCCCCGAGCTGACTCCTCCTTTGCTTAACCTACATATGTCAAAAAGCGGACGGAACACCAGTAAACACTAGAACGAACGGGCAGCAAACGGGCAGCAGGTACTACATCCGGCTCGCTACGGACAGTAAACCCGGTTCCCCAACGGAGAACACTTGGAACTGGTAGTACGTCGCCTTCGTCTTTATGAGGATATCCTCCGCGCGCTGGCGAGAAGATGAAGTCGGTTCCTGTGTGCATGGTGGGGATCGTAGGCGGATGCTGAACTGCGCTTCGGTTTGGTTGGGAAGGCAGGGAGCTGAGCTGGGGCTCGTTCAGTAGGTGAAACGCTGAAAGGCGGGTTTGATCAGGACTTTTCGTGGTGGCTAGGTCATGGCATCTAGGGCCTGACTTGGATCATCCATTGGATGATTCCCACGCTCGCCGTGGATAAATCCTCCACGAAAATAGACCGGTCAAATTTCTGGGGTCTACCGATCACCTTCGGGGCACAGAAAGATTGTTTCATGTCTTTTCCCGAAGGAATTTGAGGGAGCAATGTAGAGATAATATCGTGGGAATCATCCAATGGATCATCCAAGTCAGGCCCTGGACCGTCATGCGTTTTGGTGCGGGCTAGGTCAGCACTTTTCAGGGCCGCAAGTTCTGAGTGGGCATTCTTTTGATGCTAGCATAGACAAAACTCCGAACCGAGAGGCAACTATGAACTGAACTTTGAAGAAACGCACGCAAGGTCAGGTAGCGTCGGACTCGCAAGGCACGATCCCGGTTTTGGGGGATAAGGGGCAGGAGATAAGTACCTGAAAACAAAACAATTGTTTCTCCGAGCGAGATTCACTTGAATGCTTTCCATCCTCCAGCCCTCCGTCACGGCAATTGTAGAAGCGAAGAAGTTGCGAATCTGGTGGGAATTATGAATCCAGCCTATGCAGTTGTACAATATTGGAGTATGTAACAGAGATCACGGCTCGTCCATGCCCACGAAGCTGCCCACCCCGCTCGCGAGCCCACTCACGACGCCTCCGCTGTCCTCGGCACCCTTCGGCGTCTCCTTCTGCCCATCATCCTCCGACGCGCCTTTGAGCAGCGCGTCCACCGCCTCGCCCGTCTGGTGCGCTGCGACGGACGACAGACTCGCGGGCGGCACGTACTGCTTCACGGCGCCGGCGATGGCAGACGCGAGGTCCTTCGACGGCATGCCGAGCGCGTCGGCCAAGGCGTTAATCCTGTCCTCCACCGACTCGCCCGGCTTCTCCTTCTTCCCCTTTGATTGCGGCCTCGACGTAGTGTCGTATTTTAGCTGTGGCGGACGCTTCCCAAGCGCGAGGTTCCACCTGCAAGTCGGATGAACACCTGCAATTTCGCGCATGAGATGGAAAACTCACCATCCTCCGACCTCGGTTTTCCATTGCACGACCCGATACCCATAATACGCGGAGAGGAGCGTCGAGAGTAAGAGCAAGAGGTATATTAGGCGGTTGAGCCGCGTCGAGGCAAGCGGTTTCGAGACTGGTTTTAACGACGGGGCTTCGCGTTTGGGCGGTAGATCGGAAGGATTCGTTGAGTTGGACATGGCGGGGGAAAATGGCAACTGCTGGCGAAGGGCGGGTTTATATACTCGCTGCTACGTCATGTTGGTTTGAGACGACGTCAGCGCGTGACCTGTTGATGGGGTGGTACATATGCACAGCTATGCACAAACAGAACAGCACCGCTTTCACCGTTGATTTCTCAGAACATGTCCCTCCCGGTTCTTATGCCAGAGATATACATGTATCCGATATCATGTCAAAAGAATTTGGGATCAGCCGGAGGAAAGTCCAGGAAGTACCTTGACATATATGCGAAAATACATGTTTATAAATGTCGGTTCCTTCAAGTTCAAGTTGAATTCAACTTGACATCCCGCGATGGAATGCTTGGTTTGTACTCCCCAGTAAAAGGAATTCGCGGCTGGATGTCAATTGGATGCCGATATTCCTGATGCTGCTTGGGGAGTGGGGCAGGAGCGGGACGATATTCTGTTGCAAGTTCAACTTCCCTGCGACTCCTAGCAATTGTCGGCCGACGACGACCCCGTCTTTTCAGGGTCATTTACTACTGACCATATGAACCCAAGTGGGGGCCCCCGGCGTGGTCGGGGGAGATAATTTCCACCGTGTCGGAGCTTGGTCGGAGTTGCAAAGTGTGATGGCCGGCCACGTGTCTTCACTTGTTGCTACCAACTCTCAGTAGGGAATTCGCGGTACTCAACGGCAAGTGAACCAGGGCATGGCTCCCGCTACAAGGAACGAACAGTCGGCCCGTGCACTGGCAGCAGATCGTGCGCTCATCGCCGACACAGAGGCCCAGATCCTCAATTTACACTGCTCAATCGAGGCACTGCGCATCCAGCGCAGGAACGGCTCGACTCCTACAGATACCCCATCTTGACGTTGCCGAACGAAATCGTGTCCGAGATCTTCATTCATTTCCTTCCGATCTATCCGATCTGCCCACCGTTGACGGGGCTCCTCTCTCCAACTCTCCTCACCCACATCTGTCGAAAATGGAGGGAAATCGCGCTAACCACCCCGGCACTCTGGCGGGCAATATCGCTCTCCTGGCCGGGTCCCAATATCGGCCAGATCCAAACATTGGAGGTGTGGCTGGCCAGGTCTGGCGTCTGCCCGCTTTCCATCCAGACAGAAAACTGTTACTACGAGTTGATATGGGTCAAATTTTCTGAAGCCATCGTTCCCTACCGTGCGCGCTGGGAATACCTGAAAATCCACATTCGGCCGTCCAACCTCGATTTCGTCAAAGGGCCGATGCCTCTGGTCCGGCAACTAGACATTTTAGTCGACGAAGACAACTTTACAGACCCCGTATCGTTTTGTGAAGTTCCTCGGCTACGTTAAGTCATCCTCGAGGACCCCTAACATATCGTGGTCGTACCCTGGTCTCAGTTAACGTCCCTTACGTTGCTAGACACAACGTCCCCCAAATCTACCGAGATTTTGGCCCAGACTACCAGGCTCGTCTATTGCGAGTTGGTGCTATGTGGCCCCCATGTCAGCGAGGTCGACATCAGACTTCCGTCCCTGGAATCTTTGGTCCTGGTCAGGACGTACGCCTACGAATTCGAGTCATCATATATCGACTGCTTCGTCGTCCCTTCTCTCCGCAAGCTCCGAGTTCCGGAGAAACCCCTGGGGCCAGATCCAACCGCGTCGCTCGCGTCGCTTATTTCGCGATCCGAGTGCAAGCAGCTGCAGGAAGTACTTATCACTGGCGAGAGATCGGTGGCACCGGATGTGTACCGCGCGGCGCTTCCCTCGGTTCCGAAGCTCTGCTTCAATAGAGCATGGATTGGCGATGGTCCAGGTGAGGAAGACGACTCGGACAATGAAGACGCGTCGGACAGGGAGAGCAGCTTCGAATTGGAATAAGAGCCTTGCATTGTACGTTCAAAATTTCTTTCGGCGGTTCTCGCACTTATTAGCGGCAGCAGAACTTTCATCGGAAGAACCCTGCGTCTTTATTACAGCTTGATGCATTAACAACTTCCCTCTCACCTCTGTGATCTCTCTCGATGTATCAACGATGTATCTACCGCTATTGTGCGACATTTTTTGAAACTGTCCTCCGTTCGTCCTGCCTTTTTGAACTTGGACTTCGTTATTTTTGCCTAGGGAACGGAACGCCCGTCCGCGAAGGCTCCTTGGATGAGCCCATCAGTCTTCCACTAAATTGTCTTGATTAAAAATTGGACACCTCGGCTTGGCGCATGCGATCACTGACTCAAACAAATCGGGACATCTCTTCTTCCTCCCTCCACGATAACGTTATTATTATAACGCTCTGAACCGGGTCCTAGTCCAGAGCTGTGTGCAGAGGTCTGAACCCAGTTCTTCTCGAAAAGGCAGGCTCGAAAGCCTTGCACAATATTTTATACTTAATTTTCACAACTCGGCATGTACCTGAATCCCACCGTCCCCGTGCCACTGAGCCTCAAAGCGGCATACCCTCGCTTGCTGAGGCCCGGGATCGCGTCTCGGAGCTGAATTCTCAAATTGCGGATCTCCAGCTCGCCATCTGTGCCCTTCGCCATGAGCGGGAGGCAATCGAGGACCAGCTTGACGTCTACAAATACCCTGTCCTCACGCTGCCCAACGAAACCGTATCCGAGATATTCATGCACTTTCTTCCCGTCTACCCCGACCGACCGGCGCAGGTGGAGCTCTTCTCTCCCGCCACGTTGGGCCAGATCTGTCGCAAATGGCGCGAGATAGCGGTGGCCACACCGTCGCTTTGGCGCAGGATACACCTGGATCTGGACAACAAACTAAACCATGCAACTCGGCTCGAGCTCCTCGAAAGGTGAATAAATTGCGCTCGGGCTACCTCTCTCTCCATCGTTCTCGAGTATCGTGAAAACGACATGGCCATCCTGCCGATCATCGACACCGTTCTCGAGCATGCTTTCCATGTCGAGGAACTCGTCGTGCTCCTCAGTTTCTCGTGCATAAGCTTTTTCAAGGCCGAAAACCTGCCGTTGCTCCACACGTTGACTTTTGGCCCGGCCGGTCAATGCCCAGACCGGGCGGCCGACCCCACCATAATTTTCGACCAGGCGCCGAACGTTAAACTCTCCCCATTTTTCGACCCCTTCTCCCTGGTTCTGCCATGGCCTCAACTCACCACCCTTCACGCCATTTGCCTCCATGAGCACGAGCTGATGGAAATCTTGCGTCTCGCAGTGAACCTTGTCCACTGCAGCGTCGCGCTTTCGCGTTCTAACAGCGATGTCAACATGCCCGTCGTCGCGCCCCATGCACACCTGCAGGACCTCACCTTCACGGTCGTCACTTGTCCCATCGGAATCGCTGAAGCTGTTTTCGCGCCCGCCTCACGGAGATCCGCATCTTCGTCCCAGCGCTCCAAATATCCGAGCCCTGATTCAGTCCAGCTCCACTCACGACCATCGCAGCGTGAATTTCGCGCTTCGGCTGCGCCCTCGAGCGACTCCACGTCACTCATCCGCGGATATCCGAGGGCTCATACCGCGAAGCCCTGCCATCCGTGCGAATGCTCTCGATGGATTATTCGTATGCGTCGGATTTGGACTAGGTTCGGATCAAGCCTGCCGTTCATTTTTTGCTGATGCGATCAGTTTGGAGGTCAAACAAATGAAGGGGCTTGTGCCAAGATGGGCGAAACGGGGGGGACGTTCGTCGCGTTCTAGAGGTCGCAAAAGCGTGTATGGTCCTGGGATGCATTGGGGAAACTTGTTCATTTTCAATTAACTTAGATATTGGTCAGCTCCACATGGGATATGGCCTAAGATAGCTAGTACAGTATGCCCGACAAGAGAGCCTTCGTGAGCCCCTAAACCTCATTTCTCTCGTGGTCCCCTTGGTGTCCTTTTGGCCCAATTTTTTTCTGAAGTCGCCAAATCAACACTAGACCTTACTAGACTTATCTTCCCAAGTTCAGAGGTCAAATATCGGAAGGGAGACAGTAAACGAGACCAAGTAGAGCTCCAGCCAAATTAGCCGAGCAAATTTCCATTTTGGGCAAGGGCGCTTTAAATCTTCTCTTCGCCTCTCACTGTGGGCGGACCACCCTCAGACTCCGCGCAAGAAGCTTCCAGGTCATTGCAGGGAGAGAACAGACGCGTCGCCTGTAATCGTTCGCGTGGAGTCACGACCAAGTCACGACGTGACATGATGTGACACTAATTAGTGAGAACTTCAGAATTTAATTCGACGCGCCGAGGAGCTGTTACAACAAACCTGAAGAGCCAGAATGTGTTCAGGGGTACATTAGACTCAATTAAGCCCATAAAAACCCCAATCCGGAACAGTCAAAGTTGGTGAATGATAGCGTGGAAATCGCCTGAATACCGGAGGCCAGAAAAAATGGTGTGATAATTGTGAATACGGAGAACGAATCTATAGCCTACGAAGAACATTTGGCTCCGTAAAAACGAGCCCAAAAGATGCCTGGCGGTCGCGGTATTCATCCTCAAAGATCCTCACTATTTGGCCCAGCTTGTTCCAAGCCTCTCTCCGAGATTGGCCGGCTCGCCGGCCCGGAGACAGGCTTGCTCCGAACCTAGATTTGGACGACGATTCAGATTGACGGTTGCGTAACCGATAGCCTCCAGGTGCTGCTGCCAACGAACCAAGCTATTTACTTGACACCACATTCGGACTTGGGCGCTTTGAGGGCGTCCGAGAAAAATGTTCTTACCGTGGACTCGGTGTTCTCCCCATGGGTCCAACGGGGTCCAACGGTCAACCCTGCCGCCTGCGATACAACGGAGTGGCTGATGATGGCATCACATTACATTGGTGGCGCTGGACATCGGTTAACGACCAAAACCTCCGCAGTTATGTATAAGTAAGCGTGGATGACGAGTAACGTTAACGGCCCTTCCCATTTTTTTTTCCTTTACGCCGTGCAGGACCCATATTTCTGGTCTGCACGTCCAATTGAGTTCCCAATTCCCGCCACTGGACTTCTGTCTCGCGACCTCACATCTAATCTCAAGCCCCATCCCTCCTTAATACGGGACGAAATCATTAGACTGGGTACGTCAGATTCATGGGCGTTGGCAGCACGACCGCTCTCGGGACCCGTCTAATCCTATTGTTATAGATAGCCACCTTATCGAAATTTAATCTGTCGCCGTACACTTCGCACCGCGACTGCAGGCAGCAGAAAACGGCAAGTTCCCTGCATTTCACGATGAACATTCCTTCATGATATTCTCAGTGCACAATTCCCATCGTATTCGCGATATTATCGCGTCTTACAAGAGACCATGCACGAGCAGATCCATGCATCCGCTTGCCCTGTCCTGGATTTGCCCAACGAAATTGTGTCAGAGATCTTCCTTAACGTCCTTCCTGTCTATCCACATCGCCCCTCACCCACTGGTCCGTCGTCGCCAACGGTACTAGCCCAGATCTGCTCCCGGTGGCGCCAACTGTCTTTTTCGACCCCGTTGCTGTGGCGCGCCATACGCTTGAAGTTCAGGGACTGCACCGAGTCGGCGCCCTACCTCACCATACTCCAAACCTGGCTCACCCGTTCAAACAACCGCCCGCTTTCCATTTCTCTGGAATACGACGCGTTTGAAGCCGCGGGCTCGCTCAACCCCTCTGTTTTAGCCCGATTCCTCGACGAGATCGTCCCGCACTCCGCGCGCTGGGAGTACATCGAGTTAATGGTGCCTCTCGCGCTCGTTCCCCTGATCCAGGGTCCGATGCCGCTTCTTCGCGCCCTCACGTTCGGGCCGAGCTATTTCTCGCGCGAGATCTCCTCCATTTTTGAGCCCGCCCCGATACCCGCATTCGACGAGGCGCCGAACTTGGACACCCTGATCCTCTCTCGGTACTTCGCGCCATCCTCCGTCATCCTCCCGTGGGCGCAGATCACGACCCTCACAGCGCAGTCCCTGCATTTCCATGAGTGCCTCGAGATCATGCACCATGCAGCCAACCTCGTCCACTGCACCTTCACGCTGCGGTACGATGATTTCGAGGAATCAGTCACGCACCTCGCTGTCCCACCCCTGCGGCGGCTGGAGTCCCTCACGCTCCTCGACAATGATCTGGCCGACGACTCTCAGCAGAAGCTCCTCGACGAGCTGACCCTCCCCGCGCTCCACCGGCTGCAGATATCCGAGCGGTGGTTCAGGCAGGATCCGCGCGCGACCCTCGGCTCGCTGATTTCTCGCGCCTGCTGTGCGCCCACGGAGCTCATCGTCACCGAAGCGGCCCTGGAATACCGCTCGGCGTTCCCGGCAATTGCGATCTTAGCAGTTCACAACGCGAGAGAATCGCCGGCGCACACACTGCATATGCCCGTCATGAGCCAGCCCCGCATTGTACAGGAGCGGCGGAAAGTGCAGTGGGGGGTCGAACCAGCATCCATTGAGTTCTGGGATCTGTTCATCAAGCTCCTGCACCTGCTTTTCAAGTGGTCGGGGGCGTTTGTTTCGTTGATGGATCGGAAGTAGATGCGAGCGTCCCACATGGTTAAATATTTGAAACTTGAAATAAAGACACCCGACGTTTTAAGTGAGATCACCATTTTCACATTTGCGGCTTGAAGCCTGACGGCTCACAATTCCAACAATCGCTTCACATTGTGGCTGGATCCCACGAGACATCGCCGGATAGGAATTGAACCAACATCCCTGATGTGAAGATTTGTTCATCAAACTCCTCCAGTGGACAGGCAATTATCTCAATTGATTGGTCAGACGCAGGCGTTGATTTGACGTACATAGAGGAAATCTAACGGCCGAATATATTTATGTTCACCAGTGAACGCGCGCATGACCGAAATACAAAATAGTCTAGGCCGCGACATACGGGCGCATAATGAGCGGCACCTGGGAACCTCTCGGCTTGTTCTTGACCTTCGCTTCTGAATGGATGCCGGCGACGCGATGGTCATGTCCTCTGGCACCGCCGGCTCGAACCCGAAGGCGCGGACCAAGGTGAAAAGTATGGCCTTCATTCTGTGCGACAGCTTAGTCAATAAATGAGCACTCACTTTACGGGGGAGAAGCCGCGTCCGATACAATTGTGCGGGCCTGTGAGGATAATTGGTGTCGGGAATTTTTCAAACTCGTGGGCACTCACCTGCCTACTCATATTTGAATAGCTTCGAGATGTTCTGAGTCGGCAGATCGGCGATTCCGGCTCCCGCATCGACACCTGGCCCTGGTTGAACAAATGAGCCTGGACATCATCGGAGAGGCAGGTGAGTATTGTGCGCGTCCGTGGCCGTGATATCGTTCTGACCGATGGCAAGCTTCAACTATCAGCTCGACGCTCTCGAGCCGAAGGCGGAAAAAAAAACGAACTCGTTCAAGTGCTCGCTAGCATGCATACTCGCGAGTCCTCCCGACAGGCTGCCATTCGTTTCTTCCAGGCCTCGGTGCCGATTCTGAGGGACTTGGTAAACATTTATCCTTCTTTCTACCTCTTTTGGTTCATGTTGCGCAGCCATTGTCTATGGGAAAGGCGGTCGATGAAGCTCGCGAAAGCATTATCGCCATCGGCCATCGACTGCTGGTCGACAGTAAAGCCGCGATGACCAACGAAGGAAAGCAAACATCCGCCAGACGTGATCTTTCAATTCTGGTCTGGGCTAACACTTCCACGGACATTCCTGACAATCAAAAGCTCAGCGATTCGGAGGTCATTGGACGTACGTGGTCTCAGTTGGACGGGGAAATACACCCGCGGACTATCTTATCTAATCAGGCATCACGTGTGTTGATATACCGTGATGCCTCCATGACTTTGCCCTTACTCGCGTTCCACCACATCGCAGTAAGGGTAAGTCTTCATACCACGCGTTGTAGTCTTCATACTCACGGATACCCTAGTTATAGCTACTTACTACGGTTACAGGTTCCAACTGGTTATGGGCCTTTGAGCTTGCCGTTGACGACGACAAGACTTGAAACCTGTACCGGAAGCGATCTGGTGCCCTCGCTGAGCTGGGATAACGTTTACGACGACTCGCACAGAGCGCAAGCACCTCACGACTTCACGCTGCATGACCTCTATCCGTTATGTATTCATCCCATCCCTCCAACCCGTTTGCGATGCAGTACGGGCCTTGGCAGACCAACCAATCCCTCCCGTCGTCTAACTCGGCTTCGTCTCGACCTCTCCCGAATCCCCCGCTCGTGACACCCCGACGTACAGACACACCGAATCCTCCTGTTCCTGGCGCGCCACTAGCCCAGCAGCATCCTCACCACGCACCACAACAGCCGATGTATCAGCAGCAGGTCTTCGTGCCGCAGGCTCAGCCTCCCGCGTTTCCTCAGCACACATACATTCAGCAGTCATACACCGTACCGCAGCATCAGCACGCTGGGCAGCATCTGCCTCGCCCACAACGCCCCCATTCGTTGCTCCACACGTCCCTCCATTGCCTCCGCTCCTCATACCCACATCCGGTGGCCAGTATCCCTACGTTACCGCGCAACCTTACCAGACGGCCCCTCCTGACCCACGATTGGGGATCCCCACGTCTGCGTCGGAGTTCGTTGCGGCGGCGGGCCCTATCCCCAAGGTGTTCCCCCTGTCTACGACGGGGTGGAAGGATGAGCAGAAACTGGCGCTGGAGCGCGACAATTGGCGCGAGTTCTCCTCAAAAGTGGAGAACCAGCTCGGGATGATCCCCGGCGCTACCTGCTTATTGAACGTTGACCCCGACGACCCAAATCCGTGCCCGTCGTGGCAGATGTACCCCAACCACTACCGCGCATGGAAGGAGACTAACCAAGTCGTCCTGTCGTTCTTACAGGAGGTCTTGACGGTGACAGAGCGTGCACACATCGCTCACTGCGTGCTTGCATCCGACGCATGGGCGGCGCTACGATATCATCATCTCGCTCGTGATCCCGCGGGCCAGGTTGCCGCGCTCAAACGTTTCGCCAACATATCTTACGCAACCGACCCAAAGACATTTGCTGCGACTACCACGCTTCTCACACAGACCAACGAATCAGTCTGGCAATGCGGTCCACCGAACCCTGAGCTCTTCCTCCTCAGCGGCGTCATCTCTGCCCTGGAGGCAAATCATCCGAACATTGCATCCACGCTCCTCGTGCAACCCAATCTCATGCTCGCTATGGCACTCTCTATGCTCGCTATGGCACTCTCTATGCTCGACGCAAAACAAGGTCGCGAATTCGAGAATTCGGGAGGCGAGGCATACACGACGATCGCGCCTGACCAAACCTGCATGAACACAGTTTGCCCGAAGCCAAATACCCACACGTGGCCATATTGCACGAGCAAAGGGGGTGGAATGGCCGGGAAGACCGTATTCGAGGCAGTGAACAAGTTCCGCACGGACAATGGAAAACCCTTGCTCGTACAGAACCCGCCCAAGCCGAAGGGGACGCAGGGGGTCAAGCGTGACACGTCAGGACAGGTCTACATCACCCTCCAAGGGATCAACTTCTATCTTAACCCTCCCACTGCGCCTTCCTCTTTGACTACCGCGAATCTCGCAGATGCTACCAGCTCCCTCGCGACTGACGAACTGCCGAGTGGGGTCGGAGACCATCTCAAGGATTTTGAGGCATGGCTGGCGCAGAAAGAACCACAGGTCTCCGTCAATTTTGACGAGCCGTTTCCTTTCGCTGGCAGCACGCAGGGCGTGGATGATTACGAGCTCTTCGCGGACTCCGGCGCTAACATCCACATATCGTCCTGCCGCGCCGACTTCGCCACCTTCAAGGAGACCGCACCGCGACCGATCCGAGGGTTCCAGGGCAGCTCTATCAACGCGACGGGAGTCGGTACCATAATCACCGACAAATTCACGCTTGAGTACGCGCTCTACGTCCCTGGCGCGAAGGTCCGCCTCCTCTCCATGCTCCGCCTCTGTCAATCGAAGAAATACACCTTCCACTTCGATGAATGCGCAGCGTGGATCACCAACTCTGCCCAAGCCCTCGTCTGCACTGGCTCTGTTTCCCCCACAAAGAACCTCTACCATCTCGACTGCCGTCCTACCCCGCTCGCCCCGCTTGCTGCAAACGTCACCACTGTGTCCCCGTCTGTCCGAGACCTGTGCCACTGGCACTTGTGCCTGGGGCATGCAAATCATCAGGCCGTCGCTGACATCTTCACGCAAGATCGCGCCGACGGTATGGATCTTGATCCTTCAGCCGATGCGCCCATTTGTGATGATTGCATTCTTGGGAAGCAGGCACGCACCAACGTTCCAAAACGAGCTGAAGGATTGTCACCGCCGACGATGCGTCGTCTGGAGCGCGTGCACGTCGATCTGAGCGGGAGAATTGCGACGAAGTCAAGGAGTGGGAACGAGTAGACATTTGATATTGTTGATGCGCACACGTCGCGTGGTTTTGCCTACCCCGTCCCGAATAAATCATCATGTTTTCCCATCCTCGTCGCCTGGCAGCTTGAAACTGAAGGGCGAACTGGGGAACACGTCGGCACGTACATTATCGACAACGGGGAACTCAAGTCCGACAAGTTTATCAAGTGGTGTGCGAGCTGCGGGACTGCCATTATCTTCACACCACCACACGTATCCAAACTCAATAGCGTAGCGGAGCGCTTTCACCGCACCATCCACGGCACAGCTCGTGCGATGCGAATCGGTTGCGGAGCCCCGCCAAACCTGTGGGACGAATTTTGCGTGACAGCCGCATACCTACACGCCAGAACACCTTCAAGGTCTCAGGGAGGCAAGATGCCCCACGAGGGTTTCGAAAAGCTCAAGCCTAACCTGAGGCACCTGAGGGAGATAGGCTGTCGCGCGTTCGTTCTCATCGAGACCCACAACCCGAACGTTTTCGAGCGCAGCCTTGAATGTGTCCTCATCGACTATGTCCCGAATTGCAAGGCTTACCGTCGCTGGCAGCGCTCAATGGGCAAGATCTTCAATTCCAGCAACGTACGCTTCATTGAGCATGGACAGACGGTCCCTGTCAAGTTTCACGGGAATAAGCCAGCGTGACCACTCTCTCCTGCTGCCGGCGTCCCTAACGACCAGTCAACACTGGACCCGACCATGACCACGTCCACACTTCCGACTATTGGCAAACCAGTCCAATTCGTTAATCCGCCCTCATCCTCTCCACCTACTCCGCCCGACGTACCGGGACCTCGTCGCTCTGAGCGCAAGCACATCCCCGCTGTTCATCATGCTGCTGGGAACAGCATTGATGACGATGGGGAGATGGCCATCCTCGAGGGGATCGAGGATGCCATCGTGGCATCGCCAGAGGACGACGATGGTATCGAAACCACTCTCCTTGCGCAGATCAACGCGTTCATGGCCAAGAATCCTATAAACGTCGAATTTCCGGATGACCCGCGCAACTACCGGGAAGCAATGGCTGTGCCCGATGCGGAGAAGTGGATTGTGGGCACGCGCGAGGAACTCAAGGCGCTCCATGACCTCGGCGTCTACGAACTCGTGCCGCCATTCGATGTTCCTCTCAACAAAACCATCCTGGATCTTAAGCCGGTCTACACGCGGAAATGCAATGAACGCGCCGAGGTTATCCGGAACAAAGTCAGATACTGCGCGCTCGGTGACTGTCAGAAGTACGGGCGGGACTATGAACAGACCACATCGCCAACTGCGCGCCTTGAGTCGTTCCGCGCCGTCCTTCACGTGGGCGCCTCTCGAGGGTGGGACATCCAGCAAGTTGACATCAAAACTGCTTTCCTGAACGCCCCTCTGCCGCCCGACGAGGTTCAATATACGTGTCAACCGAAACACTTCGAGGAGCCGGGCAAGGAGACTTGGCTGTGGAAGCTGGTCAAGGCATTGTACGGGCTGAAGCAGGCGGGACGCGCCTGGAACCGCGCCATGCACGAAGCAATGCTGGAATGGGGATTCCGGCGCTTGCTTTGTGAGTGGTGCGTCTATGTCCGCGTGGTCAACGGTGTCACCAACCTCGTCGCCGTACACGTTGACAATATGCTTTGTGCCGCCAGCGAAGCCATCGCGAACGAGCAGTTCAAGGACCAGCTGCGGTCGAAGTGGAGTATCACTGATCTTGGAGCGGTTGTCTTTTGCCTCGGCATCGCCATTGTCCGCGACCCCGAGCGCAAGACCGTCTCCCTCTCGCAGACCGCGCTGATCGATCGCCTCATTTCTCAGTTCCATCAGACCGACGCTGACACACCGCGCACTCCAATGGAACACAAATTGCCGCTGGAACGCCCCGCCTCCGATGCTCCTCCCATGTCCCGTGAGGACGTCGACCATCTCGCTGCCACTCCCTAACGCTCTCTCGTTATGTCTATGATGTACATCGCGCTGGGGACATGCCCCGACATCTCGTTTGCTATCACTAAGCTTGCCCAATTTCTGGATTGTTATGCTACGTCACACTGGCAAGCAGCTATACGGGTCCTGCGCTACCTCAAGGGGACGCGCACCATGTCTCTCACTCTCGGCGGCTCCAAACCTATCGCTCTCGTTGGCTACACAGATTCCGACTTCGCAAATGACGCTGGTCAAAAGTCTGTGATGGGCTATTCATTCTCTCTCGGGTCTGGGGCAATATCTTGGTCGTCTAGAAAGCAGAAAGTGGTCGCCCTCTCATTGACGGAGTCCGAATACATCTCTGCTTCCGAGGGAGCGAAGGACGCCTGTTGGCTGCGGATGCTCGCTCGCGGGCTGACTGTCAAAGTGACATCCGAGACGGACATGTTCGTCGACAACAACTCGGCCATCACCCTCGCGAACGACCAATCACTCCATATCCGTGCTAAACATATCGACATCCGTTACCATCACATTCGAGATTGCACCGAGAAGAAAAAGATCCGCATTTTGCGCGTCTGCACCGACGACAACACCGCCGACACATTTACCAAGGCCCTCCCTTATCCTGCCTTCGCTCGGCATCGTGCCAGTCTTGGCGTGGCTTAGGGGGTGCGTGTTCGGGGGTGCAGTTTCGGGGGTGTTCTGGCTTGGGGGGTGGGGATTGCGATCGTCCGAGCTGTGGGGGTGAGTTGGACGGGGAAATACACCCGCGGACTATCTTATCTAATCAGGCATCACGTGTGTTGATATACCGTGATGCCTCCGTGACTTTGCCCTTACTCACGTTCCACCACATCGCAGTAAGGTTATAGCTACTTACTACGGTTACAGGTTCCAACTGTCTCATCCTATCTACGACTGTTCGAAATCTGAAGCCTAGACTCGGAGATCCCAAACTTCATCTTCGCGGGTCACGAAACGACGAGGTACGTCCGCTTGATAATCGCAGCCGGCTCATTTAACTGATTTCGACTCCTAGTACTGGATCAGCGTGGATCTTGCATGCGCTCTAGCTCAATCTGGCTATCCAGACGAAGCTGAGGGAGGAGCTCCTCAGCATCCACAGCGATAATCCGACAACGGACGAACTGAATTCTCTGCCCTACCTCGAGAATGTGATCAAGGAGGGGATGCGGGTGTACCCGCCCATATCGCTAATTCTGTGTCTGGCCATGTGCGGCGACATCTTGCCTCTCAACAAGCCCCATACCGACACAAGAGGCAAGATCCACGACTCCATCTCGTACGTCTCTCTACATCAGCAAACCCGGATTTTGCCGTAGTGCCATAGTGCCGGTAGTAGCCGGCCTGACTACGTAGTGCTCCGTAGCGCTCTGTAGTGGTGTGTAGTAGCCGCTGACTTTGTAGTGGCGGGCTCCCTACATAGTACTCTGGGGGGAGTGGGTCACTATGTAGTACTATGTAGCTTGATGCCTCTATGTAGTGCTTGGTATAGCCCAGTGCGACTGCGTAGGAATTCACATTCAACTAACCCTAACCCTATGCACAGCGTGATCCGCGCGATTTCAGCGTCAATTACATTGAACTTGACAAAACTGAGGATGTTGAGGTCAATTGAACGGGCTGAATTCAAAGCTTCTATAATTTTTGGTTTACAGACATAAAAAATACATTATTGGAAGGATCCTGGGTTGACTACGGTTGCCCGCTCCTTTACCAATGTAAAAGAAATCCTCAACGCGCCGCCCTATGTCCATCGCGAGCGCTTGCTAACTATTGGGTGCGCGTCGTAGCGCAGGCGCGGTTCGCGGCGAGATGTCGGTGGTTGCGGTCGAGGTGTTGGGATAGTCAGTGCGACGGACACGGTGCGAGATGCAGGTGCAATACACAGCCAAGTGGGCTGTGAGTCACTATTTAGCACAGAGAAACCCCAAAAAATTGAATGGTACATACCTCGGGCATGGACCGCTGCCCTGGTGGAGAGCGCCGCGTGCCGTTTGCGTCACGGAAGATGTAGTGACGCGACGTCCTGCAGTGTGAAAGGAACTTGAAGTTAGTGCAGAGACGAAATGAAGAGTAAACATACCCTGTTTTGCGGCACTATCAAAAATCGAAAGAAATTTGTACCAGGCGGCGTCCCGCACTTGTCCCGAACAATAACATCCGTGGCCATGCTCCCAGCGTGCTCAAGGACCCGCAGGACACCTCGCGCAGCGCTCCGCTTGGTGGTGCGCGCCAGGAGGGCCACGAGGCCTGCGCCGATTTGCCTTGGAACATAGCACTTTGCACATAGCAAGTCCGCATCACGGGCGCCGGCGCGCGCATGGCGTCGAGACCTCGGGGGCAGGAAGCTCAGCATGATGACGCTCCCGCAATGAGCGCGAGGTCACAGGGGTAGAGCTGGCCCAAGAACGGCCTGGGCTCCCCGGCGGTAAAGAGTTTGAGTCGAAGATAGGGCGGGATATTATTTGATGGTGTAATTTGCAGCGCAAAAAATACGTGTAAAATACATGTAAAATACATTGTTTACCGGGCACCCCTCAAATCGGGTGTAAAGAATGGTAATTTTCTCCAAATTTTGCCCGGCGTTCCCGCAAACTAACCACAGCCTTCCACGGCATTGTGGCGGCAGTTACGGCGCCGTGTCTGCATCTGATTACGCTTGTCAAATGCTCGCTTTGGAACAGCTGCGGGAGCAGGATGAAGGGGCAGCAGAAGGTGCCCTATTGATGAAACAGCTCATCGGTAATGAGATTGTTTAGCCATTCCGACCGTTCTTAGTTCTAACATGTCTTCAGCCTACATGTACCGAGCGGTGCCGTTCAACGACCCCTGTGTCAATCCGCTACAACGGCTTTCGTGGTGGAAGGCCCCGCAGAACAATCCGGACGCTTCTCAGCTTGCGGTTAGTCAACGTTTTCTGGTCTTATTCTGTAAAGTTAATGACAGGGTGCAGAAACTTGGTATCAAGCTATTCAGTGTCTCCGCATCTGAGATGTGCGATGAGCGTACGGCGTCTAAGATGGGTATGTGGAGCACAGCAAAACGTAATGGTCTTGGGCCGTTCAGCATCATCGACATGGGCATTCTTGAGAAGTACTGGAAGTACGGCTTTAACTCCGGGAATGTTTATACCCACACCGCCCGACTTAACCTCGATCAATACGACATCGAAGCCGGCCCACCACGGACTCTTCCCGTTCCCACCCTCCAAGACCTTCTCAACCCGATTCCAATGGCCACCGACCCGTCCGAAGACTCATTATTCAATAATCCCGACCCGTATGGACATGTTGCGCTCGACGAGGATGAAGAATCGGATGCCGAGGACGTCGAAATGGCTGAGGCAGACCCAAGTCCGAGGACTGCCTCTGTGCGGGGCCCAAGGGTTGTCCGCTTGTCCGATGCTCCTCGTCTTGCAATCAAGGAATATGTTAACCTCCAGGCTACTGCCCTTTTAGCCCGTCTTGAACCCATGGCGCCGAAGAAGGCAAGGAGTGATGCTCTAGCCCCCGTGGCTCCGGCTGTCACCCAGAAACCGAAATGCACGGCGCAGAGCACTTTGTGGGCCAAGAACGGCGGTGGCTGGTAAATTTTACGTATACTTTACAAACTTTACAAATATTACAAGCATTTATTACCGTAAAGTACAGTATTTTTTTTCCGGCCTGCGGCGCTATAAATTACGGTAAAGTACGGGCCCAGAATACTTTACCAGAGCCCCCCCGGATTGATACCATACTTTACAGCCAGAATTCTAATAATACCCCGCCCTAGTTGAAGAGGGCGGCGGGCGGTGGTAGGGCGCTCAGGTGTGGGGGCGGCGTGGAAGAGAGGAAGAAGGTGATGAGGAGTTGCGCGCGGGCCTAACCGCTGCAGGGAGGGGGAGACAGTGTTTCCGCCGTCAACGAGCGAGGGTGGTGCAGGCGACAGCGGGGTGAAGGCCAGATGGTGCGACGGGTCTCTGCAGCATTGGTCAGCAATGCTCAAGGACTCGGAGGGGCGGGGGGAAGCATACTGGGGCGAGGACGAGTGCAAGCGGGGACACGGCCCGGCGCAGCCATGCCACCACGTCCTCCAGCGGCGGGGCCGGGAGTATGGGCGCCGTCATCGGCAATGAGCGTAGCGAGGAGACGAACAGAGACGAAGGGACTTGCAGGCCTCAGAAACCTCAAGGCAAGTGGGCACGTGATGATAGAACAATCCAAATATTTGGTCGTAGTTCATTTTCACTTCTTTCTCTTCGACCACCACCACCACCACCTCTTCACGTCCGCCTGGCGATCCCGCCAAGCGCGACTCGTCTCCTTCAACTTTATAACTCCCACGCCGCGCTACTTAGCAGCTTTCCGATATCTCGCGCCGCCGCCGGTCAACTTGTTCGCCGCTGTGGAAGATCATGGACTGCTGTCACAGACAGTGGAATAAAAATGGTTCGTGGTGAATGCTCTTGCACGTATATTACGGCGCTAATAACTCCCATGTCTCATACTCTTCGCCACCGCGGCGACGGCCGTCGAGTTGTTTAGATTGCGTGAACACGCCATCGATGAAGGTTGTATGGATGCCTACCCTCGGTGTGTACTCCTGACCATCGTTTCTCTTTCTTTACTAACGGGAAGCCGTGAATCACCCACTCCGGTTCGTTTATTGGCCTGCCTCGACTAAGGTGACAGTACTTCGTCACCAATTTTTGTACAATTTTATGATTCCTTCGGAAAACTGTTGTGTGAGCGCGGCCTCGGAGAAATGCCAACTGTTCTCCGCACCTGTCAGTCCTGCTGTTTCCCTGTATCGTCACCCGGCTCATTACCTCCCCAGCGCTCCCGTTGTCACGCTTTGATACCAATCTCCACGTGACAACACCGAATCTAAGCGCTGAAACATAAACGCCAAAGAACACGTGACACAGTAACGGATCGGAACGGAACGATGATGTCAGGGATATTTATAGATGAAACGCCCGGGGATAATAGGACATGTTGCTACGGGACGTTCGACAAAAGGTTTTCCTAACTTATGACAGGTGTAGCCCCACACACGACTACGGGCTATTGTATAGTATAAATATATTGTAGTTCACACGGTTCATAGAACAGTATTTAAGCAGTATAGTTATTGCCTGTATTCTTTAGTCTTTTATTCGATCATCTTTTCGAGACAACCACTCGCACTCCCCAATCCGCTCTCTTGTAGAGTTGGACGCGAAGTCTTGACTGTGACATAATAAAAGACTCCCCTTCTTACCCTCGTACCGCCCCTACCCCTTTCCAACCCCGCGCACTCCTTGCGCACCAAATCCTACCCACTCAACACTGCACCTCGCAGTCGTCATTCTTACCTCTACCTGGACTCTCGTATCTGAAGCTCCATTTTCCCCCTCCAACATTCACTTCGTCCACACCGAAGTAAAACAATTGCAGCGCCCCTCGTGCGCGGTCCATTTTAAATAGACAGACGTCGCGCTACGGGAAACGTTGAGTCCGTCCCCGCGCTAAGACAGTCGCAGGAGTGCTAGTCCAACCTTCGGGGAGGATTACCTCGCTATCGTCGGGAGTGTCGTAGAAGACCCGGGATAGTTCTATTCGCAAGAGACCGCTTCGAACCACACCACCCGCCCCGTGCGGAACAAGAAAAGCCGCGACGTTTCGCGCACCCTCGACTGACTCTTCGGAGTCCCCTCCTACTTCGCCCCTCCGCTCCCCTACACCTTCACCGCCGCGCGCACTACTTGCGCTCCCCCCTCCACCAACACCTGCACCTATTGCGCCTTCCCTTTTCCCCAACATCGCCGAGATGTCTCGACCCGCATCACCAACACACAGCGAACCCATGGAGCATGCCTCCTCCCCCATTGATACCCCCGCCCCGAGGTCCCACATAACCTGAAAGATCACCCTCGCCGCCGCACTTTGATGGCGTGGACAAGTCCAAGTGGGATACTTGGAGAGACGCCCTCAAGAACTTCATGTGGGCGTACGGCGCGGAGTTCGCAACCCCGAAGGCAAAAATAGCCTTCACCATCTCGCTGCTCGGCAGCAAAGACGGCGCGCCCACCCCAGCCTCAAACTGGGTCCGTAATTGGCGCAGAAGAGTACTAGAGGGAGACGACGAGGAGTTACCCCACGACTACTCCTTCAAGAACTTCCTGGATGATCTGTCCAGAACGTTCAAAGACCAAAATGTGCGCCAGACGGCGTACATTCGCCTCACCACGACGAGGCAAGGGAAGTCGGCTCTGGCCGATTTCATCCAGGCGTTTGAACTGAACACAGAGGATGCGGGCTACAACCCGCACAACGAATATGGGGACCATGATCAGTTCCTGTGCGAAAATCTCGAGAACCTCGTTAACCCGGAGGTTCGCACCCAGCTGTACGCGGGCGGCATCGAGATCCCTGAGGACTACCTCGGGCTGAAGAGGAGGATGATGACCATCGGTCGTGTCCTTGAACGCCAGAAGCTGCGAGACGTGCAGCAGAAGCACAACACCGGGACACCTTTCTGGGTCCCTGCGAAGATCCCGGTCGCCCCCGCCGGTAATACCAGGGGGACCGCGCCAAATCTGGCGAAGAAGCTGGCTCTGGGGGAGACAGCACCAATGGACGTTGACGCGTCCCAGACCAAGGCGGCGGCCTTCAAATGTTACAACTGTGGCAAGGAGGGCCACATGGCACGACAGTGCCCGCAACCACACCGGGAGCGTGGGAGAATCAATGTCCGTTCACTGCGGACCGACGAAATCTCAAAGGAAGACTTCAAATTCCTTTTTGAGCAAGCCCGAGCCCGCTTCGGGCAGGATTTTTAAAGAGGGCCCCGGTCACGGCCAACCCGGTGCCCCCTCCTTCGAATAAATATACTCTGCTTGATGCAGAGTCCCCCATGCAGATCCCCAAGAACGACTTTATAAATTTTATTAAAAAGCGCATTAGTCTACGTACCCAGAACAATATAGTAGTGGATAGTGTAGAAAAAGACAAAAAACAAATACGTATTTTGGAGAACAAGAATCGCATCATTAACATTAAAAATCGTTGCATGGATGAAGAGAACAAGCGCTGGAGCGCATTCAAAAAGACCCCTGGAACCCAAACCAGTGAGAAAAATAGTGCGGATAAAAAGGGCGACGATGTCGCGATGGCTCAATCCTCGAAAGAGGAGGAAGCGCCAAAAGCAGTACGAACCCAAGTCCCGTTTGGACTCAAGAAGCAAGAAGCAGCACGGTGGCTGGCACGACGCGCAATGGGGATAACTGAATCCCGATTGGCACAGGAACTCCGAGAGTTCCAGAAGCAACGGAACCAGCATGAGATGCTTGTTCCAGTCGAATTGTTGTCTCCAGAGACGGGAAAAACTCGCTGCATCAAAGCGCTGTTGGACAACGGATGCACAACGACATGCATCGATCGGGCATATGCAAAAGCCGAAGGATTTGAGCTCAGGGAGCTCGATCAGAAGATCATTGCTCGGAACGCAGATGGATCCGAGAATGTGGGCGGACGGATCACTTATTACGTAGAGTTGATCATGGGAGTCGGAATCCACCGTGAGAGACAACAATTCCTTGTCACAGGCCTCGGGAAGGCTAGGATATTTATAGGATATGATTGGTTGTTTAAACACAACCCAGAGATCGACTGGCGGGGCCAGACAATCAAATTCAGCCGTTGCCCTCCAGAGTGCAACATGACCAGCAGCGAGGCTGCCGAGGGATGCGAGAAGGAACCCCTCGAGGAGGGAGAGTCAATATTGATGGTCGACTTTGCAGAGCATGTGGATCTACGTGTGAAGGGCACACAGGCCCAGCAGATGGCGGAGGGAGCGTATGTGGAGAAGGAGAAGATGACGGTGGATGCCGTCCCAGAACAATATCGCGAATACATCAAGGTGTTTGCGAAAGAGTCGTTTGATAAGCTACCAGAGAAACGACCCTGGGACCACGCAATCAAACTTAAGCCTGGATCAAAGGCTGTAGATTGCAAAATCTATCCGTTATCACAGAACGAGCAGGGGGAGTTGACGAAGTTCCTAGAGGAGAACTTGCAGAGCGGACGCATTAGGCCGTCCAAGTCGCCGATGGCATCGGCATTCTTTTTTATCAAAAAGAAGGATGGAAGCCTTCGACCGGTACAGGATTACCGGAAGCTTAACGATATGACAATCAAGAATCGTTATCCATTGCCGCTTATCTCGGAGCTGGTACACAAACTCCGAGGAGCGAAGATCTTCACGAAGCTAGATATTCGATGGGGATATAATAATATTCGGATCAAAGAGGGAGACGAGTGGAAGGCGGCATTCCGAACGAACAGAGGCTTGTTTGAGCCTTTGGTCATGTTCTTTGGGCTCACCAATTCGCCCGCTACTTTCCAAACGATGATGAATGACATTCTTCGCGATCTCATAAACGAGGGAAAAGTCATTGTCTACCTCGATGATATTCTTATTTTCACGGACACCCTGGAGGAACACCGGAGTATTGTCAAGCGAGTACTGGACATACTCGCCAAAAACCAGCGATATTTAAAGCCACAGAAATGTGAATTCGAACGGACCGAGATCGAGTATCTCGGCGTAATTATTGGACACAACTCGATGTGCATGGATCTCATCAAGATCCGCGGCATTACCGAGTGGCCAGAACCCAAGAACCTCAAGCAGGTGCAGGCATTCTTAGGGTTCACCAACTTCTACCGCCGGTTCGTGAGAGGTTATAGTGAGGTGGCCAAGCCACTCACACGATTAACCGGGAAGGAAGGCTTCTCCTGGGGAGAAGCACAGAAGTCTGCGTTCCAAAAGCTAAAGGACCGGATTGCCGAAGACGCAGTTTTGGCACTTCCCATGGACCATGGAAAGTTCCGGCTAGAAGCCGATGCATCGGAAGGAGCGACTGGAGCTGTGCTCAGTCAGGAGCAAGAGGGGGGGTGGAGGCCGATAGCGTTCCAATCCCACGGACTCAATGAGACGGAGCGAAATTACGAGATCTATGACAAAGAGATGCTCGCGATAATGCTCGCATTGGAGGAGTGGCGATCGCTCTTGATGGGCGCAAGGGAAACATTCGAGATTCTGACGGATCACCAGAATCTCCAGTATTTTAAGAGTCCGCAGAAAGTCAATCGGCGGCAGGCACGATGGATAGTAGAACTATCCGAATACGACTTCACGCTTACCCATCGGGCCGGAGCCCTGAATAAGAAAGCAGACTTATTGTCCCGCCGGGCGGATCACGATCAAGGGAAGAACGACAACGAGAACATCGTTCTTCTCAAGCCGGAGTACTTCCGATCTCAGGAGATTATCGTGGAAGGGCCGGAGGCCGCGATCATGTCACAGATCAAGGCCACAAAGTGCGTAGATAAGAGTGTCAAGCTGGCGCTTGAAAAGAAGCTCCCTGGATGGGAAAAGATCGAAGACGTTATTTATTACAACGGATTGATCTATGTTCCTTTTGATAAGGAACTCCGCGATAAGATTATTGGTTTGCACCACGACTCCGTTCTGGTTGGGCATCCCGGAGAGAACCGCACACAGGAATTGATTGAGCGAAACTATTGGTGGCCGAGGCTCGGCAACCAAGTCTCTATTTACATCAAGGAATGTGAGGCATGCCAACGCACACGAGTCCACCGATATAAGCAAGGAAGGCTAAATCCGCACGGGATTGCGGAAGGACCCTGGCAGGTCATATCAGAGGATCTCATCGGACCACTGCCGTTCAGCAACGGCTTTAATGCTATTCAAGTTTGGGTGGATACATTCTCGAAGATGATCCACGCTGAACCAACAAACATGGAGTTGACCTCCGAAGGAATGGCCCGGTTGACCCGAGATCACGTGATTAGATATCACGGTGTACCGCGGAAGATAATCTCGGATCGGGATCCAAGATATGTCTCCGGCTTCATGAAGGAGCTTAACCGGCTCCTCGGGATTAAGATGAACCCGAGCACGGCCTTCCATCCGATCACTGATGGACAGACGGAGCGCATGAACCAGGAGATAGAGAAATATCTCCGCATTTTCGTAAATTATCGCCAATCAGATTGGGCGGAGTGGCTCGCTTTGGCCGAGTTCACTCACAACGATAAACAAAGCTCGTCAACGAGCATGTCACCGTTCTTCGTGAACACGGGATACCATCCCTGGAAGGGGATAGAAAATGCAGTCGAGTCACGCAATGAAGCCGCAAACGACTTTGCCGAGAAAATGAAAAAGATCCGCGACGAGGCGGCAGCAGCGCTGGAAAAAACCAAGAAAACCATGAAAAAATACTATGATATTCATAGGCGCGAGGCACCTAACTTCAAGGTCGGCGATAAGGTGTAGCTGGAAGCCGAAAATATCACCACAGATCGCCCAACCAAGAAGTTCGATGACAGAAGGCTGGGACCTTACGAAGTGTTGGAGAAGATCGGAGCTTCGGCATACAAGCTCAGATTGCCTGAAACGGACCAGTCACATCCGGTTTTCAACGAGGCACTGCTGACACCTTATATCGAGCCACCGATTGGACGTAGAGAAGAGAGGCCGGCACCTCAGATTGTGCAGGACCACGAGGAATACGAGGTGGAGGAGATATTGAAGCACCGCAAACGCGGCAGAGGCTTCCAATATCTAATCAAGTGGAAGAATTATCCTCTCGGGGAGAGGACGTGGGAACCCAGGCGTCATTTGACGCACGTCAAGAAGATCCTTGATAAATATAACAAGGATCACGGCATTAATATTCGCGCACTCCCGATCTTTCCGAAAGGACATTGGGATTATTTAATCAAAAGATACAAGCATAAGGAGGAGTCCTTGCAATACTCGACGAAGAAATTATTTATTCCCGAGTCCAACACGTTCATTGAAGTCAACGAGGACGTTGATCCTAGAGAGGAGGTAATGTCACGCTTTGATACCAATCTCCACGTGACAATGCCGAATCTAAGCGCTGAAACATAAACGCCAAAGAACACGTGACACAGGAACGGAACGATGATGTCAGGGATATTTATAGATGAAACGCCCGGGGATAATAGGACATGTTGCTACGGGACGTTCGACAAAAGGTTTTCCTAACTTATGACAGGTGTAGCCCCACACACGACTACGGGCTATTGTATAGTATAAATATATTGTAGTTCACACGGTTCATAGAACAGTATTTAAGCAGTATAGTTATTGCCTGTATTCTTTAGTCTTTTATTCGATCATCTTTTCGAGACAACCACTCGCACTCCCCAATCCGCTCTCTTATAGAGTTGGACGCGAAGTCTTGACTGTGACACCCGTATACGCAAGACTTCACAACAGTGGTACACCCTGATCCCAATCGCGCTAGCTCTCATCGCTCACAGTCAGTTTTCTTCGACGGCTCCAGCACTCGACGCGGCCCCTGCTGGGAGCCTCTTATATGCACATCGTGGAGATGCGGCCCGCCGCGCGCGCATCACGTTGTTTTTTTACCTGTCAGACAGGTCTGCGGAGCGTGCGCGCTGCGGAGGCGCAGGGCAGGGCTTCTCTTTTCAGCTGGAGAACTTCCGGAGGGAAGACCTCGCATTTCGGGGACGACGCGGGAGAGGAGATCGTGTTGGCCACAACGCGCTGCGCGAATGTAGCCTCGCGTCGGTAAATAGTTGCTGTCTTGTATTATTATTATAGTTGTTGAAATGAATGGCTTTGACTTGATATTGAATTCGTGGAAACTATTTTTTTTTTGTCTGGTTAAGAATGGTCCTAGCGCTACGGAGCCCTACACAGTACTACGGAGCAGCCAACCCTAACCCTAGAGCACTACACGGCACTACAGAGCACGTGCCTACTACACGGCACTACAGAGCGGCACTACCGGGCACTACACAGTAGGGGGGTCTACTACACGGCACTATGTAGTGCTGCAGACAGGGTACCCCCTACTACACCACTACAGCACTATGTAGCACTACCATAGTGCTACATAGGGCTCTCTAGCGGACCCAGGTTTGCTGATGTATACTCCAATTGTCCCTTTTGTGATATCGTGTCGATGCAGGATACGCAAAGGGACGTATGTACGCGTTCCCGGCAGGTCCATTCAGATGGACGAAGAAATTTGGGGAGCAGATGCGGCGGAGTTCAAGTAGGTCCGACATGTCCGTGGAGAGCGCAGCTGCTAAATTTCTACAGGCCCGAGCGGTGGGATAACATTCCTGAAACGGCTGTTTCTGGAGCCTGGCCGAGTCTGTTTTGCTTCAGCGCGGGTGAGCGAGGGCCCATGAGTCGAGACCATTTTGTTGCCCACTAATCGTTCTCACAGGCCCGCGTCACTGCATTGGATTTCGCTTCGCCGTCGTTGAGTGAGTGCTGATGAGATCTTGTGGACGAGTACATAGACTGATCTGAACGTTCAGAATGAAGGCCATACTCTTCACGCTGCTCCCCGCATTCGAGATTGCGGCGGCGGTACCGGAAGACGCGATGGTCGCCTCACCGGCAGCCATTCAGAAGCCGACGATTCGAGGCGAGTTGGGGCCCCGAATGCCCCTCATTATGCGCCCGTATGTGGCGGCGCACTAGAGGTACGGCTGTAGTCCGCTCGTTTCATTGTGGTAGTGTCTGACATAGATTTTCTTGGCCTTTTGCGGATTTGAATGTGAGAGCTAGCGATCAACTTGAGGGGCGGTTAGTCGTGAGCTCGGCTACGGGGGTATAGAGAGGCCCAGGGGCAATAGTGTACTTGCGCATGTCACTTAGATAC
>JARGYA010000765.1:0-49106 GCA_029204335.1 Mycena vulgaris | reverse complement strand
GGTCGGTGCTCAATGTTTCTTCAGGAGCAATTTCCGCTGGCCCAGCGTCAGTGGGAGGCTGTTTCTCAATTTCGCTCCCAAATCATCCACAAGGCGACTACGTCCCTGCGAGAGTACACTGCATCCGCGGAGGTATATATCTTGCGTGGTTTGTGATATAATATTAACTTGGCCCTCAGGATGCCTGTGCCGCGCTTCTTACTCTGCACCTCCTCGACTCGCGTCCACTTCCAGAGACCCTGTCCGTCTTCCTCAGCCAACGTTCCAAAACGCTCCTCGCAATGCTCCCGGACCACTGAAAACTCCCCCATTTCGCCACTTTCCCCATCCCTCTCACGCCGCGTAAATGGCCACATCCCTGAAAAGCGACTCCTCCGGCCTCCCGCAAGGCATCTGTCCGGGAGGTCAAAGAGGCCACGCAAGTAGCCTTGGACGCAATGGTCAAGACCTTAACGACTTGTCGAAGCGTATTTGGAGAGACGGAATCGAAACAGTCCATGATTGGAACTGTCCTAGAATCCATCCAATCCGATTCCACAAGCTCTGACACCAAGTCTCTTCCGTCGGAACTCCAGCTCACCACCGAGACTTTGCTGACAACATTACCGTCATCTACGCATTTTCTCCTCCTCCCGCCTAGTCTGCGTTCGTACAAACCATACGTGGATCTTAGCTCCTCTTCGTCCCTCATCGATCAGGCTCACTTCACTAATGCTCTGGACGAATGGTTCCAAACGTCGAATATAATCTCCAGACCGCAGTTTTCAAAGTGGTTCTCGGAACTTCGTACCGTTGCGGAGGTCTGGACGCTGCGGTCTTCCATACGACAGTGGATTGACTCTGCGGAGCTGAAAAACCCGGACGAGACGGACACTCTCAAGTCGATATTTGACGGGCGCTGCTCAGCAACGAGTACTGAACATATGGCAGCTGGCGCTCTCCGACGGCCGAGGACGCCTTCCAATTACAGCTCGCCGCTGCCACCACATCATTACGCGAAACCCCGAAGGAGCGTCGCACAGGTAGCTTCCCCCTCTATCGACATTTACAGCACTAATTAATCCCACATAGACGCTTCCCCCGTCGATTTCTTATTCAGCGCCCCTCCCCTTCCTGTGTTTCCCGGCCTGGGGCCTGTAGATTCGTCATTTCAGAAGTACAAGGCCTCTCTGCAGCGACAGTTATTAGGCCGGACTTCGTTGTTAGACAGTGTTTTAGCTACTCTAGAAAGCTGTGCCAGGTCATTGCAGCGGGACCTTTCTGTCGTGCTATCTGGAAAAGAGTGAGGAGGCACGGTAAGCTTGGGCCACCCCTTTGCTCTCTGGACATGCTGATTTATTCCTCTGCGTTGCAGCGATGTCGTTGCGCAGCTCTCCGAGCAATACCGACCAAACGCGGAGGCACTGTGTACCGGCATCCTGGACACCTTGTCCGCCGCCCGAGAAGCAGGATTCTGAAGACTCTGGTTGGTGTTCGTGCTCCACTATGAGCTCTGCTAATTCTGCCTTTTGAAGAGCTCACAATGGACAGTCCTCGTCTTTGTCGGGCACGTTGCCGATGAACTGGCCCTCCTCGTCGCCGTTTGTCTCGGGCATCGGCGGCGGCGCCGAAGTTGTTCAAGGCGAGCGCACAAGTGGTCACCCTGGAACACGCATTCTGACCTTCCCCAGACTTCAAAAAGAGAACGAAAGCGCTGCACGACCGAATAGTCGACCGCTGGAGAACCTTCACGGTCTCGCAGATAGTTGGGCAGGGTCGCGCTGGCTTCCGACCGAAGTCTAAGACCGCACCATTTGGTTAGTGTGTTTCTCCTTCGGTTCAGAATCATGCTGAAAGGTTTTTAGCGTCGGCGGCCGTCAACTCCTTCGTCCGATCTTGTGGAGTCGCTGCTGGCTTTATCCAATTCCGTCCAACAGCTCGGCATCTCGCGCAGTCGAGGGCGACAGGACAGCGTCACTGACAAGACTCTGCGTCTCTTCATAACTGAATGGGTCGCAGAGGGCTGGAAGCAAGACGGAGCCCAAGCTCTGTGCGATAATCGCTCTTCTTCGCCGGCTCGCAGATGTCCGTACTCCTGAGTGGGATGATGTTTGCGAGCTTTTGGACTCAAAAGCGCAGTATTACCGAGAACAGGCATGTCTCGATTCACTGGCGGATTAGCTTATATTTATTTTATCATCTACAGCTCCAGCAGGACAGTACAGCGCCCATGCAAAACGGATGGAACGAGGGGGCGACGGACTATCTCGCCCGGACACAGACTCTGTTTGCCGCGCTGCTTCCATTGCCGTCCCCCATGCGGACAGCGGATACCTCTGCTGACAAGTTTGCGTCGCTCTTACTGTTTGGGTCACCGGCGCTGGATCAGCAATTCCAGCCAGTGGTTGAGCTAGCTAAACCGTCGTCTCGTTTCGGGTTGCTACTTGTAGGACCGTCTGCTCGTTAATTTATTTGGCTTGCGGTGCGGACAGAGTAGCAAAGGCGCAGTAATGTCGGCCGTTCTCCGGCATCGACGTTCCGGCGAGAATTCATTAGAACCCGAAAGTTGGAATGGTATAATAGCCGTGGGTGTAGAATTCCCCATAATTTTAAAATACATGCGATTAAGAACCGCCGGGACCCTATGCCCCTCCACTGTTGGAACGATGAGATACGGCGCTGAGTAGAATAGGCGGATACGTACACCAGAATGTTGTTTCTGGGGCAGAATCAGCATCGGGTTCGGACAGCGCACGAGCAATAAAACGCACATTGGGATATGGATGAGTTTGACAAAGTAGCCGATGAATCCCATGACGGCGAAGCCGACGCCGACGGCCTTGCAGATCTGAGAGAATTCTGGAGAGGGTTGAGAGATAGCAAAGAGGACGAGGGGAATATGGACCTTTGTCCGAAGGTTTTGTGCAACGTGTCAGAAACTGAGGGAAAAGTCAATTCTGGAGGGCTGGGGACCGCAAGGATCGACGGACCTGGCTTCCTTCACGGACGAATTGCTGGGGTATCTCGATGAACTCGCGTACTTTGTCTGACATGGTGGAAGGAGTGAAGAGAGAGCTAGTAATACGCGTGCACGTGCAAAATTCTACGCAGGAAAATCCCCACCAAGCACCTGGCGCCTAGATCCAGAGGTAAATGCGAGACTAGACCGATGTGGGGTTTACTGACGCTGGAGTACAGAGTGGGCAACGCGCATGAATGTCCTTGCGCACTGGCCTGGTTCGAGCCGCACGTCTCGCGCACATCTCCCAACCCCGCCTCCCGCCCCGCCTCTTCGTCCGCGCGTCTCATGACGCGTACACGTCCACGAGACTAGAGCACTTCTTGCTCCCCCTCAGATACCCCGACGAGCCCAACGCTGTCCGACGCCACTACCTCCCGCTCGTCGCTGAGCTCGAACGACTAAAGGCAGAACCCGAGGCCCAGCCTCTGCCCCAACTACTCACGCGGGAGGAGCTCATCACTATCATCGACCTCCTCGCAACCTCCGGCCGCCCTCCGGACCTCGAATGCATCCGGTCCATGTTCTCGCATCTCCCGATGTACTTTGGCATCGCTGTCACCCCCGACCTCCACACCGTCGTGATTACTGCGCTCGTGAGGCAGGGATACCTCGCCCTCGCTCAGGAATGGATCTCCCAGATACCCGCCCTACCGCCATATGTCACACCGACGCTCGAGCACTACCATACGTTCCTTAAGGGATGTCCGCATCATGTGCACCTCACCTTCCTCCGGGAAGTGGTCACGCATCGGATGCGCCGAGACGGAGTCCGTCCCGACAACGAGACGTTCTCCATCCTTGTCCGATCCATTGTCCGCAACGCGACAGAGGCCAAAATCATGTTGACACCGGAGACGTTCGGCACAATAATTGCCGACATGAAGATGCTACGACTCGCTGCCGACCCTTCCATTCTTTCCATGATCACCGAATTCTATCTTGAACACGGCTTCCAAGTATATGCCGAAGATATTCGCAAGATTTATGCTGGCCATTTTCCGGATGTCTTGGCACCGGAGGAGGAGCAGAGGGCAGCCTGGAATAAACAGTTAGCGGCAGCCTCGCAGACATCCGGGATTGACCACTCTCTGGCTGTATTTCGTCGCCTAAAAGCCGAGGGCTGCACTGCATCCCCAGACACACTCCGAGCGATCTTGAGCTCGAGCAAGAGCATCGAGGACCTGTGGCGCGTGCAGGAGGTGCTTGGTGTCCGAGCGGACGCTTCTGAATATGCTGTCTTGGTTAACAACAGTGTCCGGGTCAAAAAGCCGCAGGACGCGTTAGCGGTGTACGAGCAAGCCAAAAAATCGGGGATCGTTCCAGTTGCAGGTCTCGTTGGCCCTATCATTCGGGCTCTCTGTGCCAGTGACATCAAAGCGCCTTTGCAGCACAATCTTAATCTCGACAATGCGCTTGCTCTCTACGCTGATCTGGACGATGCGTTCCCCGCCCCAGCACCGGATTCGCCCGAAGCGGCAGCTAGCAACAATCACTCCGAGCACTCGAAAGGCCCCGACATGGACATTTATACCTCACTTTTGCGGGGTTTATCCCAGTCCTCCAATATTAAAACGGCCTATCCCATCGCTCAAGCATTATTCGTTGATATGAAGGCGCGCGGTGTCACGAGGACCACCGCGCTCAAGATATCGAACGTCGTACTGGAAATTCGTATATGCGAAACGCTCGACGAGGCCTTCAACACTTACCGGAAGCGGCGCGGCGACCTCACCGAGTACGGGTACCTCACCGTCTTGCACGCATTCAGCAGAATGTCGCTGGCCATGGGCCACCCCGATTCGCTGGAGTACTACTTCCAGATTGTCGCCGATATGCGGCTCGCTGGGTTCCGGATGTCTTCTAGAGTCTACACAGACATCCTTCAGCAATTCGCGGAGTTTGCAGCCATACGGCAGAGGGAGTGGCGCAGGAGCAAGGAGTATAATCGGGATCCTACAAGTCCCATGCCTCCAACCGTGTTCGGGGACCTTGAGGCGGCCGTGCGACAGGTCCACAACCTCTTGTCGCTCGATCCGGAGATCCAACCGGAAAAAGGCGTCTGGAACCAGCTCATGGACACATACCAGCGCATCGGAAGATTTCCCGAGGCATACCGCGTGTGGGAGACGCTGTATTTCTCCGGCAAATACGGCCCCATCGGCGTCAGCATCATCTTCGACGCGTGCGGCTTCGCTGGCGAGTACGAGATTGCCAAAATGATCGCCAACAAACTGTTGGCGGACAACTTCGTGTTCAACCTGCACAATTGGAACAGCTACATCGAATGCCTGTGCCGCTTAAATCAAGTCTCTGACGCTCTCAAGGTGCTCTGCATGGACATGGGTTCCCTGGCGCAGCCCGTCAAACCAGAACTGGCGACCCTCGCGATATTGCTCAAGTTCTCCGAAAGCAAGATACAAACTAATATAATATTGCAGCGGGTCAGGCACCGTCTGCCGGACCTCTGGGCCTCCTATGAGGCTCACAAGGAGAAGGAGACTTTCCTTCGAGATACGAAGGAACCACCATGAAGATGTATTATGTACTACGATAAACCCGAGCGAAACTAATGATATGTACAAGACTATGACGCCGGCGGTTGAGCGCGGACGTGTTCTATAGGAGGTGCGTGAGGGATAGATAAAAAGGTCATGCCGATGCGAGTTCTTCTACGGATGGACAGTCGCACTGAGGACGAGATCAGTATAGGGGAGGGTACGATATGCGTGTACGTACAATAAGGTTGAGGTCTCCGTACGCTGACAAGGAGAGGGACGTCAGTCTTGCTATAGACGGATAGAATAGACTCACCGTCATCAATGCGGGAGACCGATGGCCAGAACTTCTTTTCTTGAAGCCATGGCAGGGGGTACGCAGCAGTTTGTCGAGAGTATGGGCTGTATGCCATGTTAGCTTATTTAGGATGCATATTTAAATTAAGGAGACGAACCGATTCCATTCCTCTTCAGAGAGTGCAATCACCGAGGGCGGGTGCGGGGCATTTCTAAGCAGGTTGTTGTCCTTCGGTTGTTTGCCGGTAATGATGTCCTCTGCTTCCTTGCGAATTTGGATCATCGCGTCGCAGAATCTGGTCGAGATTAGTCACACATAACACGAGAATGTTGTCCATACCTGTCGATTTCCTCCAGGGTTTCTGATTCGGTAGGCTCGATCAGCATACAAGTGGAGATGGGCCAAGAGCACGTCGGAGGGTGGAATCCGTAATCCTAGCAATTAATGTCAATAAGGGGAATCTAAAGACGAACGTGTATACTAACCTGCAGTCTCTTTGCGAAGTCGGTAACCTTCAGGCCAGACTTCTCGAACTCGGCGAGATCAATTAACAGCTCGTGCGCAACCTTGCCGTTCTCATTCTTGTACCGTAATGTGTAGTGGCTGGACAGTCGGCTGGCCATGTAATTGGCATTCAGGAGAGCCAGTTTCGAGGAATTTGTGAGCCCCTCGCCGCCGAGCATCTTGATGTATGCCCACGAGATGAGGAGGATCGAGGCGCTTCCGAAAGGTGCGGCGGACACTGCGTCAATGGCCCTGTCCCCGACGTCATGCATGTATGGATGAGAGGGAAGGAAGGGTGCCAGATGCTCGGCGACGCAAATGGGCCTAGAGGTTTTCCAAAGGTTAGTTGAGAAGCGGTTGTCTAACACGTTTATGTTTACCCAACACCAGGTCCACCACCACCGTGAGGACTAGACGGAGGATTAGAAAAACGTCCCGAATAGGAATGAAGTGATACGCACATGGCGAAAGTCTTGTGGAGATTCATATGGCAAACATCGCCTCCGCAGGTGGCCGGGTTAGTCAACCCGATTTGGGCATTGAGGTTAGCGCCATCCAGATACACTTGCCCGCCGTTGTCGTGAATGATTTTGCAAGCGTCCTGCACGCCATGTTCGAAGACACCGAACGTCGAAGGGTACGTGATCTACACACCAGTCATTTCTCGCGAACGAGAAAAACTGACGTAGGGAGACTAACCATGAATGCTGCAAGCTTATCCTTGTACTGCTCCGCTTTAGTCGTGAGATCTACCAGATCAAGGTTTCCATCGGCGTGGACTTTGACCGAGACAACCTTCAGACCAGCCATAACAGCTGACTAGATTACTTTTTGAGTGTACGGACGTATGCACCGGAATAGTGATGCTCACAGCGGGGTTGGTTCCATGGGCGCTCAGCGGAATGAGACAGATATCCCGATGGGCCTCGCCGCGGGACTCGTGGTAGGCACGGATGACGCACAGCCCGGCATACTCCCCTGCAGCTCCGGAGTTCGGCTGGAGTGACGCGGAGTGAAAGCCTGTGATCTTGCACAGATCCTCCTCGAGTTCCTAACAACTGCGTCAACGAAATAAAGGGACACTTCGATGACGAACCCAACCTTGATGACAACCTGGTATCCTTTTACCTGGTCGTACGGGGCGAAGGGATGCACCGCGCTGAATTCAGGCCATGTGAGGGGGATCATGCTCGACGTGCTGTTAAGCTTCATCGTGCAGCTTCCGAGCGGGATCATAGAGTGCACGAGGCCGATATCCTTCGAAGCAAGATGGTGGATGTAACGCAACATCTCTGTCTCCGAGTGGTGCTTGTTGAAGACGGGGTGCGGGAGATATTCGGAAGTACGCTGGAGGGTCGAGGGAATGGCAGGGGATTCGGGGGCAGAGAGGCTGGATAACGAAATGGGGGTCTTGGAAGCAGCGGATGCGAACACATTGATGAGCGCGACAAGGTCCGCCGGTGTAACGCTTTCGTCCAAGGTCACACCGACGGTTTTTTCATCGATCCGACGAAGGTTGATGCCAGCAGCGGTCGAAACAGCGTGGACAGCGTCGGCGGTACCAGCAGCGGTAACGTCGATCGTTAAAGTATCAAAGAACGAATCGTTGGTCGCCTTGTAACCGAAGGCTTCTACGGACGTCAAAAGGACTTGGGTGAAAGCGTGAACCTTATCCGCAATTTGCTTCAAACCGACTGGGCCGTGGTATACCGCATACATCGCTGCCATGTTAGCAAGCAATGCCTGACTTGTGCAGATGTTGCTGGTGGCCTTCTCTCTCCGGATGTGCTGCTCGCGTGCTGAAGATACCAAAGTCAGTCCAGAGCAAAAGAGGAGTTGTGAACGCGACGACTAACTCTGCAACGCCAATCGGTACGCCGGCTTCCCAGTAGAATCACGACTGCGCCCAATCAAACGGCCTGGCATCTTCCGCTTGAGCTTATCCGTGACCGCGAAAAAAGCTCCATGCGGCCCTCCGTATCCCGCCGGGACTCCGAATCGCGCCGAGTTTCCAAGGACAATATCAGCACCCCATTCGCCGGGCGGCTTCAGCGTCGTTAAAGCCAGAAGATCAGTGGCACAAACGACGAGCCCGCCAAGAGAGTGAACGGATTGGGCCAAATCACCAAAATCCTTGACGTGCCCGTCTACATCAGGGTACTGGACGAGGACACCACAGATGTCGGACTGGATGGTGGGGTCCGAAAGTGCCGCCATAGCATCACGGACAACGATGTGGATGCCAAAGCCCTTGGCACGCGTGCGCAAGACAGCAAGAGTCTGGGGAAGCACACCCGAGTCGACGAGGAATGTCTTTTTCTTTTGTGCGGTGGAAACAAAAGCCATGACCATGCCCTCCGCTGCAGCCGTTGCCTCGTCAAGTAGAGAGGCGTTTGCGATGTCCATAGCTGTTAAAGATGTGACCATAGTTTGATAATTCACAAGTGACTCCAGGCGACCTTGAGGGTGTGAATATTATTTCTCACTAAAGACTTGCAGTGAAACTTACCTTGCGCAATCTCTGGCTGATATGGTGTGTACGGCGTGTACCATTCCGGATTTTCCATGACCTGAGCACAAATTAAGGAACGTAACATCGAGGGAGCGGTGAACAAACATTGCGCAGAATCACAGGGGGCACGACCGCACAATGGTATCCCATGCCAATATAACTCTTGAACGGCTTGTTCTGGCCAGCCAACTGCTTCGCCCTGGCGTGCAGTTCCGACTCACTCAACGCAGGGATCGAGTCGACCGCGGCCGTTGAAACTCGGATTTTAGGGGGGACGGCCTCGCCGATGAACTTTTCCATCGAGTCAAAGCCCAGTGTCGCCAGCATCGACGACGTTTCATGAGCGTCGGGGCCAATGTGGCGAGCAGAGAAGGTATCCAGCGGCGAGAATATGGAAGAGGCCTTGGCAGTCGCAAAGGGACGACGGCCAGCGAAGGACTTTGAGACCCACCGCAGGCCAGAACGGACGCCCGACATCGTGGGGAAAGAGACGATGATGATGACGGTGGAAGTCAAAAAATGGTCTTCATATCGGTTTTATATGTGGCAGAGGAGCCGCGTTCACCGAGTCAACCTCTTATCACAGATAGCATAGTCAAGGTCGTGCGTGCGAGTGAACACGCAACAGGAAAGCGACAGAATGTGCATTGAAAGCAATGAGAACGAGGGCTGCGAAAAGGCTAGTTGCCAGAGGTCGAGTTCTTAAGCAGGTTCCCCTAAACAAATTTTTTGTCTCGGCTAGGGAATGCATAAGCTGAGTAGACTCGGGACCAGTCTGCGTATGTACGAATGGAGTACTTACGAAATGTCGGATGGGGATGGTTTACGTTCTGACTTTGAATCGAGTACAGAAAAAGATTCAGATACCCGCGAAATGCAGTCAAATTGTAAAGCGATCTCTGTCTCTGAATTTCTCTGAGGTAACGATAGATCCAGTCGCACGATGAGAATAGAATTAATAGTTGAGATCGGCCTCCCTCAAAGTTTTAAACTCCGTGCATAAGTATAGTGTGCCGACTGTGCCGACGGCAAGTCGTCCATTCCCCGAGTCCTCATCCGACTAAACCTAGCACATCGCTACACGCGAATCTCGAAAATGTTACCTCCGCTACCTCGCCTGGAGGTTCCGTCTCTCGCACATCCTTCATGCCGTGCAGCCCATCTCGATCAATCTCGCCCGCGACAACACGCATCGCGCCCTTTGCCGACTGTGCATGCGCCTCCGCCACCTTAGTCTGATAAAACTCGGTCGTACTTAGCAAGCGCTCCAGGAGCACCTCTGAGGGCTGTTCGGTTGTCCACGACTTCCGTTGGGCCGTCTGTGGTAATTCCAGGGCTTTGAGGAGCGAAAGCTGGGCTTTCAGAATAGACGACGATCGCACTAGTTCGTACTAGCGGCGAGTCAGCCTGAGCTTTATTCGGTTCACTTCGCACGTACCACGAATTGATGAATGGACTGAGGCGTCGGTAAGAATATCTCGCATTTTGCGAGACACAAGTCCAGGAGAAGAATGGTCTATGCGGGGTGTTAACAGGAGACAAAAAATAGACTAGAGACAGGCGCACTGCTCGTGCCAGTTGTTCCACGCCTCCGGTGGTCGTGAGGCTCTCAAGTTTGGCCGACAAAAAACTAAGCAATCCTATAAGAGCACTCCAGAGCTCATGCCATGGGTACTCTGGGTCACGGTCAGTTTAATATCAATGATAATACGATTTCTTACCAAGCCGGATATGAGCCTTGTGCAAAAACCAGATCACCCTGTAGCAGACCCAGATGCAAGTCCTGAAAATGTATAAGTGAAAGCTATCCAACCGTCCGCCGCCACACTTACGTGTACGACTGTACCTCCAGTCTTTTGTGCAGGTTATGCCGGAGCCAGAGCACGCAGCAATCGAGTAAGGCGCACAGTGGCGGCCGCCGCGATGGCGGAACAGGTAGTACGGGCAGTCGCTATTCACATAACTAAAAAACACACTCTAAATCAGAACGCACGCAACCCTCACCTGCCGACAGAGCCGAATCCGCTCGTCACTAGGCTGCGAAAACGCGATGAGAACGCCGTCGTTCTGGACCAACGTGAGAAGGGTGTTGAGACAGAGGTTAGCGTAGACGATGGCCCGCGGCGATGACGTCGACGAGGCGTGTGTTAGTAGATATGATGATAGGGACAGGATGGTATATGGCGGCGAGGATATCGCGCTTGATTTTGTTTCCTCGGACGGAGAGATCAGGACCAGCGGGAATGTCGGATTCGTGCGAAGAAATTCGAAGACGGGCAGTATCACGACGCAGGCTTCTATCGGTCTGCCACAAACAGAAATCAGTCAACGAGTGGCTGAGGTGCCAGAATGGCACTTGCTGGCTTTTAAATAACTCGCGCGGAGGGTCCACGGGAGTCAAAGCACGGTCCGGTCTTAGTTTCGACATCATGGACCCGAGAGCAGATGTCAACGACTGCGAAGTGTCATCGTCCGAGATTTCTTGGTACGCCCTGGAAAGGGAAGTATGGTTAAAAAAAGCATTTGAGCCGCAAAACCACTCACTTGACAACAGCATCGAGGGCGAAGTTTGAAGCCCAGCAAATTTTACGCATGAGCTCCTTGTCATCTGTCTCTTGGATTCGCTGTATGTATGGGTTTTGCTTCGACTTGTGGAAGTTGGCAAGTACCGACAACCTGGTATGAAATGAGGAGTCCCGCAGGAAAACATGGCAGCCACCACACAATAAAATGGCCTCGAATGTAAATATCTCTGTTTCTGGTGCTTTGATGAACTGTCCGTGCGCTAGGTAAGTGTGTAGATTGCAGGGGTAGAGACAGCGCACAGAAACAATTGAAGGAAAGAGGTCACGCCGCAGGAAATATGCGCCGGGACTAAGCTTAATGGGAGATTAGTTTCTATCGTTGATTACCATCCTTGGTTTAAATGATCTACCTGACCGACGCCGCACATGAATATTCTGTGGCTCCGGTTTAGTTCGCGACTCTAGTTGTCCCCAGTGAGATCCTTACAGTGCTAGCTGAAGAACCTGGTGACGGATATCGGCTTCCAAATAATATGAGTGAGATGGTGTAGCTTCAAAAAAAAGGCATACCTGGTAGATCAGGGTCCGGCAACGAATCGTTTATGATTCCCGTTAAATTCTGAGTCGCCATGTGTGAGCGCAAGCAGGAGAAGCAGAAGGCGGCAACATACTGTGAAGATCGCGTCACTCTGGGTAACACCGCCCGCCATTATTTCCATAACTTCGGTTAATTTGGGAGTTGAGAGTCTGTGTCTTAGAGAGCGACGAATCACATACCTTCCCAACCAGTGGGCGTCTTGGCAAATATACATCGCACCTAACCGCACAGATGAGAGACAGACCGACGGTCGCGGGGAACTGAAATACCACAATGGAGAGCGTTTCCAACGCCTGCTTCTTCACGTCGTTGTGCGGTGCACTACTGCTGGCATGTTGCAGGCATGCGCGAAACAGTGCATTTAAGCTAGGCTACTAGAGGCCGACGTAAGCTCATAGGTTATCTGCAAGTATATCCGAGAAGGGTCAGACCTTTAGTGGTCCTAGGAAAGCTTCTGTGGGTAGGGCTTTCAGTTCCCCTTCCAGGAATTCGCGGTCGACCGCGAGCGTGAGGAGGTCCGCATAAAATGCAGGGTCTTCGATTGCCGCCGACTGGAGGATTCTTGTGTAGGCCGTGACGACTCGGGATTGCAGGACGGAAGATCGGCGTGCATTGAGAATCATGACGTCCGAGCAAATGGGAAGGCTGCTTTGGCCGCGGCGCCTATTTCGTGCAGTGTCCAAATATTTGATGCCATTGGTCCCGCCGCTCCAAAACACCCCCTCTTTTATCTACATATCAAAGATAATACATTTTACTGGGTTGAATTCTGTATTTAATTTCCTTCACAGGCGTAGACTCAAAATAAAATCAGTAGACAATTCGCGGCGACTGTCCACCACCCTTGCCGCATACGCCTACGCGAGCCCTAGTGGGCCCCAAAAATGGCAGCGTCCACCATCTCCGTAATCCAGCCCATCAGAGCTTCGTCCTTGATGCGCACACCTTCCATCAGTCGTCGCACCCCGACAAACGCCTTCCGGCCTCTCATTTCCCCTTCTCGTTCCTTGTCTACAGGCATATCGTCTTGGGATTCCACCTCCTGATCATCTGCACCTTCTACGAGGCCAGGAAATCCAAAGTGGTCGGCATCAGCTCGAGGGGCCGTCTCTGAGGAAGCAAATGACGCTCGGAACAAGATGCGAATACAAAGCAGAGCGGTGAGGGAAGTGGATGGTGGATCGACAGTTGGCTGTTGGAAGCTGATGGTGGTACTCCGTGGCGGAGGCGCTGGCCGACTGGTGGGGTCGTTAATAGGATACGGTGAATCTGCTGAGGGCAGCGTAACAGTGTCGCTCTGAGACGGGGGCTTGATAGGAGGTTGTGGGCTCGAGATGTGGGTCAAGATATGAGGGCGGAGTGCAGCTTTTGGAAGGGGGGGCTGCGGACACGACGCCCAGAGGCACGGGCATTCTGTTGAATCCACATCTGCGATGTGGTCCAAGATGTGGTCGAAAAGGTCGCCTGGAGCGGAGAACGCTGGAGCTGTGCAGTGTGTCTTGTCCCACTCCCACAGGCACTTGAAGCGCTCTGCCACGACGGAAACTTTGCGCCTGTCCACTCCCCGTACGATGAACTTCTGAACTTCACCCTGCAGAACCATCGCCTGGGCTGACGAGAACACCAGACTGACGTTTTTTATGACGTCGGACGCCACCAGAAGAGGATGGTCGTTGGCGTATGGGGAGAACGCGTCTTTGTAGAGATTCCAGAAATCGACCTGAGTCAGTTCGCCATCCGGCTTCGCGACAAACATTATCTTCATCCTTGAACGACAGTTTAGTAATGCGAATAGACGAAAATGACCAGGTCTAACCATTCAAAGCATCGCTGCGGCTCAGGCTCACCGAGTAAACCATCCAGCTCGGGTTTCGTCAGCTCATGGTTCCGGATCGTCACCGCAACGGAAGGGGTGGTGTGAACCGTCCCCGTCACATCAAGGGTGACCGTTTCTTCAACCTGTTCGCTCAGAATGAGGCTCACCAGTAGCCTGAGCATACTGGGCATTTCCGGGTGGAGCAGAAATGATTTTGCCATTGCAGGGTGCGAGAGGTGCACGTAGAGGTAATTCAGGGAGGCGTCAACCAGAGGTTTATCGATAAATAGAGGGAGATATCGAAGCGCGGAGACTAAGGCCGGGGAGTCGGGAGACAATTGCGACATATTTGGGGGATTCCCCAAAATGATAGTGAGTGTGGTCAATGCTGAAATGATCAGGGACCGATTGCAGGATGACGCTGCAATCTGGGAGAGAGGTGGTATTGGATTCCATAGAGTTCGGACCAGATGCGGCGCGACCACATACTTGGCTGACAGGGAATGGAAGAATTCGACGGTATTGAGGAGGAATTCAGAGTGTTCATCCAGATCGGGTTTTAGCCTATCCAAGGCATTGAAAACAAGGGGCATGCTGTGGGAGTGATACAGCAGCTCCTGGGCATTGGTCTCGTGCATTGCCGCATTTCTGAGGACAAACAGTGACTCCAGGGCGTGGCGTCGTTTTGCGGCTAGATCGGGGGGGAGGGAGAAGAGGGATTGTATATCTGTCGACGCTCTGTACCCTTCGACGACATACCACTCCGGCCACTCGAACAACGCGTCTATTAGACCAGGTACATTTCGCAAAAGAAATTGTTCATTGTGGCAGAGACGGCAGAGGCGATCTAATGCCCAGTTGACTTCTTGCTTGATCCCCGACCGTAGGGACAGGGTCATGCGATTGTTCGGGACGGTTTCCGTATACCAACCTGCAAGAATACGCGTCCAGTCGATAGTTATAGGCCAAGAAGCAACCTACGTTCGTAGCCGTCGATAATGGTGTTTGCCGAGCGCTGGACTGGGGGTTGTGGAGCAACATAATTCGTGGGCCGATAGTAGGCGGCATTGCCAGTATTTCGATTCGGCGTGTATACGGCCGACATGAACGTCCACTGTCGAGCAACTGGGGTTTAATGTGAGAGGTCACACGCGTCCGGTCACGCCGCCTCAGTCACGCAACGCGTCAATTTTTTTCGCAAAAAGGAAATTGAGCGCCAGATATCCGTTACACAGGCAGAAAATTACACATGTCACAAGTAACACTAAAATGATACATGCAGTCTCATGCAGTAGATACGGTACTAAAATGAGTCTGGCTGGCCCATCCGCCGTCGTCTGGATATGCTCGCTGAAGCTCAGGACTAGGTTGCCATCGTCCTCGACCGGAATCGGGATGAACATTTGCGTCACTGAAATACCTCGGAAAAGTAGGAATTTCTTGAACAAATTGTAGAGCCAACTCGCTCGTCAAAGGGATAGGGTTGATATTATCCTCTGCCACGTCTGAGGGACATTAATAGTTGTGGAAGCCAATCAATGAGAATCCTACATCTTTGACCCCCGTCAAGGGAGAGAACGTGGTAGAATGGTTGGTTGGGACCCCGGGCGAGATGTCGTACATTCATGTTTTCCTGCCATTCCTTCGTTGCTAAACACCTTGGCTGATAAGCATGTCATGAGTACGATGTTCAGTGAGTTTAGCACTTCACATACCTCCCAACCAATGATACAACCAATATAGCCGTACGCGCGGTGCTCGAAAACCATCCCAACATAGTGTGCAATTTGCACTTGTGCCGTGTGCTGATGGACAAGGACGGCCTCTTTCTCCTCGAGTTCCAAAGCATTTCTGCAGGACTTCTCGAGTAATTTTTGGCACCCGAAACGCAATAACGGCTGTAGATCGGACAGGAATGTAGCACAATATAAAGGGTCAAGGTCAACATGGGAAAGCATGTGGGCAACTAGTTGCGTTTCATTCGTTAACAGAAGATGAATGCACGCCGCGGCGTAAATAGCAGATTGCGCGGCGAAACGGGATGCATCGTTTCGAAAGGATGACAGAATATTCCGGGCAGCCCTGAGTAACATAGGGGCAGCTCCACAGGGCGAGATGTATTGTGATAGATTATTGGGAGGGATGCCCAGTCTCATCAGCATTCTTGGGATGTCGTTTCGGAGTGAAACAATTGGGTTGGTCTTTGCTCCGTAGACGTCCACGAGAAAGTCGTCGGCACCCGGAGGGGAAGAAACATGGCACAATACGCGTCCCGGGAATTCTACGGGTGATGCGGCAATCCCGATATGACGCGCAATGGAGACAAATACGTGGGCCAGCGAAATGGGAATCGTGAGTTTATTGGTGGTCAGATATTGGTGTGGGAAGTGATTTTGCAGGTCGTAGAATCGTGCGGCTGGTATTGGACAATCAATGCATGTCGCCTGCAGAGGACCAACACACCTACGTTCGACAGCACCAAAACCTTGCTCATGCATAAACTCGCAGATTTTGGTGGAGATCTCAGGGAGATTATACTCGGGCATCTCTGGATCCAAAGAACATCTTTGTTTAATCAAATAATCCTGGCAGGCAGTACCGAGTTCGAGGAGAAGAGAATGAATCTAATATTTCGGTCTAAGCATTTTACACCAATTAAAAACGCATCGCACCTCCTGTGGCGGTTTCCCGAAGAAGCACGACAAGGAGGAAAAGGCTTCGACGAAGGAAATCGAATGTGTGACGTCCTGATTAACCAGCTTCCCCCACTGCATGATAGCAAAGCGCCTTGATATTGTGTCTAGGATTGAAGACGCCCAAAACCGTCGGGTTAATGCGTACGGGGCCGCTGTGCCTACCGCATTCCCACCAAACATGCTGGGAACAGGTAAGGAGCACTCGATGTCCAGAACGTCCCACACATCGAACGACAGGGTTGTCAAGGTAGCGGCACGGCGGTACCGACCCTCGCGCTGAGATACCACTTCATCCAAAAGTTGAAGTGCGAGGTTGTCCTGACGGCGTCTCTCTGCATACAGTAGGCGCCAGTTTGGGGAGCTCTCCGCATGTGGTAAGCGCCAGTTGGAATGGGATTCATCAAAGTGTTCGCTGTGCGGATAACGAACACGATAATGGCGCTCCCACAAGGACGGGACGAGTGCTGCTTCGCGCAGCAATGCGTTGGCCCGCAAGCAGTTCACCAGCGTTGGTACTCCGCCGCGGCATTCTACACGTTCTGCTGGAAGGTGTTCCAGGCAAGAGATATACAGATCCAAAGGGAGTTGGATGGGCATGCGAGAGAATGGATGAGAATATTTAGATAATGAATATTACGAAGCCACGATTGTCACCATGAAGCCGGCCGGCATTGCACTAACTTGGCACTAACTGTCTAACGATTTCCTGCGTACCACCAGCTACAACACTTCAGGTAAGAAATATGGATGCGAACGCCAACGGTGATAGACTGTCCTTTGGCCTATTGCATTTCGCTTGGAACATCGAACATACTGGAGTCTGGACAGCCACTGCGGCATCATCATCAGGCTAGATCTCGTCTAGGCCGTGAGGCGACTCGCGTCCGAGTCGGCCCGTCGGGCCACCGACGCAGTGAGACCAGATCTAGAATCTTTTATACCCCGGAGAAAGCCGGGGAGGCGGAAGAGTCGAGACCACAGCTGCGAGTCTGGAACACACTATGGGAGAATAAAAGACGAGGATACGATGTCTCGCTGTACAAAACAAATCACCCCACCTCTGCAAAGTCTCTGAGAAAAGTACTTGAATCCCCTAAAGACCCTCCAACATGTATAATTTGATCATGGCAAGCCGCAAAGTCGGTCTCTTCTTTCCTTTCCCTGCTTTTGCTCACCGCCTTTAGACGCTCCTCATGTGGGTGGGCATAGAAGCGGCTCTTGGAGGATATGTTTGGAATGCCTATCGTAAACCGTGAGCTTGCCGTGTTGTGTTTGTGGCAAGACATCTGAAGACATTGGAAGCCTGCCTGAAAACAACCGTCGAATGGTTGCACGAGGATAGTGGGCCCCAAATCCTGATTCAATTAGATTTAATTTCGCTCGGGATGTGTGCTGTAGCATAATTTGTATAATGCCGACTCGGAGAAATATTCAAGTGCTCAGCGTTCACGCTGGGTCCTGAACACTTGACTTGACTTGTGTTCTATTAGTTGTCGTGCCCGGCTACATATAGCTACGCGACAGTACATCTACGAGGTAGTATGGGGTATCAAAGTTTCAAAATATGGGTATGATTGGAGCGGTATGAGAGAGACGAGACTAAAGGAAAATGTATATGTAAAGTATAGAGAGGAAAAGAGCAAAGGATAATCACGATGGCGAGAAGCGATCCGTAGCGTCGATGAACTTGATCAGGGCCTTGAGGAACTTTGGCTGGGAGAGGAGTGATGGCACATCGACGGCGCCTAAGAGACCCGCGACATATGAGGCTGATTGGAGCGGGGGACGGAAGCGATCCCAGGCCGGGCAGTGGAGGAGATAGTGAGCCCGAGTCTCAGATGAGCCGCCGCAAGCGTCGCATCGTGGAGAGTCTGTTTGGCGTAGCCGAAACCTAGCCACTGAGTCGTCTATCGCACAATGATAGCCTCGTTGATCCGGCGTTTGCAGGTGGTGAGGGAGACGGGGACGGAGGGGGGGCGGGTAATAAACTGGCTAAGGCATCGAGGGAGATGGGCACGGAGGGAGGCGAGGGAGACGGACACGGAGGGGGCGGGGTAATAAAGTGTAAGGCAACGAAGGGGGGCGAGGGAGACGGGTACGGAGGTGCCTTACACTTTATTACCCCGCCCCCTCCGTGCCTGTCTCCCTCGATGCCTTAGTACTTCAAATGGCAGGTATGTCACCGTATGTGGGACAAAATTGACGCCAATCTGCGGACCTAGGTGCGCAGAAAGCGCATCGTACTCGGTGCAAGTAATTTTGCGAATTGATGGGTTTCGGTCAAGACTCAAGCGCGCTGAGGCGCCACGCTCACATGATTGATCGGCTATCAGTCTTGCCTTTCAAGGCAACTGGCGCTGCAAACTTTTCAAGTCCACTATATCTGTGCTCATTATCCCTAGTAGGATTCGGGAGGATTCCCCTGATAATTCGGCGAGAACTATAACGACACCGTGCACCGTGGAGTCGGCTGCGTATCGGGCCGCCGAGGTACAGCCGGTCCCGTTATCGCTCGAGCGCGATATCGCGCTTCAGGGCGGGGTACTTATCTGTTTAGCTACTTATCTGTTTCCCGCGATGGGGCTCCGCGGTACCGCGACTGTGCTTCTTATCCTAAAGGACATGTGATGCTATAAAATGTAGAGCCTCCAGAAGCGAGAGACAAGGCTTCTAGTGCCCTCCTTCAGCAATGGCTACCATCGAGGTTTTGCCCGCCGTCGGCCCTCCCCCTTCGGAATATTTGGATGAGAAGGCTTCAGACACAAAGGAGCACGTCTTTTCGGACACCGAGTCCGAAGTTGGGGAGGTATGCGAGGATATTCGTCCAATCGACATGGATGTAGATGGCAAGGAGAAGCCGATTGGTACGCCCAAGTTCCTCATTTTGTATTTTGGGCGCGTCAATGACATTTCCTCAGTGACGGCGAGCGATTGGTCTACTCGTCTGATTTCTCTGCACGACGATCCTACTCTGCCCGTCTGGACTTTCCGGCTGTGGTTCCTGTCGCTGGGACTGGCGGCTTTTGGCGCCGTGTTGGGTGAAATATTTGTGGGTGCTTTTCTATTGCATGGATTACGATGCTCACAGTGAGCCAGACGTTCCGACCTCAGACCGTCTACGTCAGCCAGCTCTTTCTCCAAGTCGCCAGTTTTGCATTGGGAAAGTCAGTCTCCACATTCGGTCAGAAACCAACTTCTGACCCACATATGTACTAGGGTCCTCGAGGAGATCATACCTGGGCCTGGACACAAGCGATTCAAGATGTATAACAACGCTTTCTGGCGCTTCATGAATCCTGGGCCTTTCAATATGCAAGTACCTACTGGACTATGCGCCGGAGATATTAATCGTGCAATTAGCAAGGAGAACGTTGGTATCTTGATCATGGCCGCCGCTTCGACGCATGGTGCTCTCGCCAGTAAGTAGTGACTTTCCCTGTAAGTATATTGCTCTGAACTGACTCGCTTGAACGCAAGTCAACATTTTCGCCGCTGACGACCTCTACTACGGATTCACGCCGAATCCTGCGATAGCCATCTTCACTCTTTTGGGTTCGCAGCTCCTTGGATATGGTCTCGCAGGAATGATGCGCTCTTTCCTGGTGTATCCGACCTACTGTGTCTTCCCCAACCTGATCCCTACCATTCAAATGTTCGATGTGTTGTTCCGGAACCAGGACAATATTCTCCAGCGCAAACGCATCAAGTTCTTCTGGGTACTCTTCATTGGAATATGTGAGCAACATGAAGCCATCTTGACTGATCGCTGACATTTGTCCCTAGTTATTTGGGAATGGTTCCCGGAGTACTTTGCCCCAACTCTTACTGGTGGTAATGAGCTTCTCGTTCAATCGAAATCCTAGAACTGACGTGTGCGAACTGCAGTGTCTATCTTCTGCTTGGCACGCCGGGATAGCCCTTGGGTCACCAGGCTCTTTGGTGGTGCTGCCGGAAACGAAGGCAAGTGGTTAAAGATCATGACATGTATTCCAATGTAACGACCTTTCCAGGGTTGGGTCTATTCTCTATTTGTCTGGATTGGAACTACATTGGTTCAGTGGATTTTCTACCGAGTTTCCATCTCGATCGCTAAATGCCGGGTTATATTCTAGGATCCGGTGGTTCGGCGTACGGTGCCCTGTTCCAGCCTCTGTCGACTCAGCTCTCCCTTTTTGCTGGTATCCTGATATGCATGTGAGCGAGGCTTGTGATGCAATGGTGACAATTTTTTTAAACCCGCTTCAGTCTCTCCTTCACTGGCGCGTATGCCACGAATGGTAAGATGCGGTGTAGAACGCACATGAAATGTTACTGACCAATCTCGCTCTTCAGCTTGGAATGCCCAGAACTTCCCATTCCTTTCCCAGGTTAGTCTAAACATTTTTTGGAATTCCATAGCGTTGATGCCTTTTCAAAGGTTCTATTCTATGAGTATGTCGAGGATGAGGTCTTGAAGCTTTTTCTGATGAGATCACTTAGGAATGGGGATCGGTACAATCAGACCTTGATCCTTAATGACGGTAATTTGGTCTTGGGCGAAGGCGGTTGTCCATGTTTATTCTGAATTCAGATTTCACTCTCAATCCCGACAAGCTTGCAGTCCAGGGACTCCCGTGGTTTAGCGCTTCGTACACCATCGCCAAAATCGGCACGAGTCTTTCGTTCGGTGCCACCATTACTCATATGGTCCTCTGGAACGGGAAACAAGTCTGGGATGCATTGAAGACCGGCCAACGCGGAGAGTGTCAAGATCCTCATTATCTCAAGATGAAGGTTTATAATGAGGTGCCGTTTTGGTGGTACACCCTAATCTTTGTGGCGTCTCTGGCTATGGGCATGGCAACCAACTACACTGCTGTAAGCTACATTTGTGCCACCGTCCTAATTTGCATACGCTAAGCCAACTCTAGCACTCGCAGCTGCCTTGGCACGTCTGAAACGTCGCCTTCTACACATAGTTCCTAACCTTTTGTCCCTACAGGTGGGCTTTCCTCATCGCGGTAGGCTTTGCGGCTATATTCTTGCCTATCATTTCCACACTATATGCAATCCTCTGGTAAGCGCAGCTTTCTACGATCTAATCGTCATTCATGGGTCTGCACTATAGCTACGTCCCTGGAACCGAGGATATCGCGCGGGTTGGTTTTTGCGGTGACCTTACCTCCACATTTCGTTGAGCTTTCCCCAGATGCTTGGCGCAGGACTCGTCCCCGGGAAACCTCAGGCAATTTTTTTTCGTCCCATATCTCCACCCAGTAACACTTATTTTCTGATGCAGGCCAACATGTATTTCACCCTGTATGCTTACAATTCGACTGAGCAAGGCCGTTCCATGACTCGGGATCTAAAGATGGGTCTGTGATGGTTCACCTGGGACCACAAGCTCTGCAACTGAATCATCGACAGGACAATACACCAAGCTTCCTCCTCGAGTGACGTTTACCATGTCAGTAAAACCCTTCCTCATTCGACAATACATACTAAGATCACCGTTTTCAGGCAATGTCTTGGTTAGCATACTTGATTCCTATTGAGATTCAATGCTGAAACATGCCTTGCGTAGGAGCTGTTATCGGAGGTGCGCTTTTTCTCGGCCTCTCACACCATTTACTGATCTCGCTATTCTTCAGCACTCATTAATTACATCATCATGAAATCCATCATCTCTTCGCATCGCGAGATTCTCACTTCAGTGCAAGGTATGTGATTAAATAATTAGAGTTCGACGGTTTGTTAACTTTCAAGTCAGGTACCAACACCTGGTACGTGTTCATCGGATGCCGCGGCTCGCATAATTAATCCAATCGTTGGTCCCGCAGGAGCGGAGCGAGTGTGCAATCGTTCAATGCACGTCGTCTTCCGTGCCGTCTCTCATTTTTTCGCCTAACCCTTGGAATTACAGAGTGACGCAATTGCGTGGGGCGCTTTGGCGAAACAGCTCTACTCGCCTGGAAGCACCTACGGAATAGTTCCTCTTAGCATCATCATCGGCCTCTTCGTTCCGATCCCATTCTACGTGCTTCATCGGTATTTCCCCAAGGCGCACTTCGACAGCGTCATTACTCCGATGATCTGCTCCGAGATTGGCTACCTTTCCGGTGTGTTTCTCCCTCGCTTTCTTCTTCCGCCGTCGCTCACTCGCCCCTCAGGTGGTATCAACTCTTGTAAGTCTCGCACACTATGTGAGAAATGCCCTGACCCCGTCAATCATAATCTCAGCTGTGTTCTGCACGTTCCTTTTGGCGATGTTCTCCCAGTACTACGTGCGTATATTTTGACCAGCTATAGGAGACTCTATCCTGACTTGCGATGCAGTTGCGCAAGCACAGACCTGGATTTTATCGCAAGTACAACTTCTTGTGAGCCTTTACATGTGTCTGGGAGTTGTGTGGTTAACTGACTTTGTGCCACAGGATGTCTGCTGCTCTCGATGGCGGAACCGAAGTGATGACCTTCGTGTACTCCTTCGCTGTCGGAGGCGCCGGTGGGAAGACGACGAACTTCCCCAACTGGGCACTGAACCCTACCGGGAATCCCGACTACTGCAAGAGATTGACATGATACTTCAATTAACTTCATGAGACATATTCTTATGCGGGATCGCGTAGGAATATACCTGCCTAATGTAGTGTTTATCTTACGGAAACGAAATACCTGATTGCACCGTGCTGTAATCAACCGCGAGAGCTTGCGCTGTTTTCACTTCCGCACGCCGGAATGAAAGTGAGATGCAAATCGAGATGATACAAAAAGAATAGATATGATTAGCCCTCTTCCCCTGCGTCATCATCCTCCGTACTCTCCTTGAATAAGGCATACATCTTTCGTCGACTAGAATCCCTAGTGTCTGGCTCGCTCGCTATCTCGAATATTCGACGAAGGAGCTTCTTCCGCAGGATATCACCGTCAATTTTGCCTTCCGACGGACTATCAAAGCATGCGTTGGAGACAAGTATCGGGTATTGTTGTTGTTGTTGTACACCAGGGTCCAATCGCATTCGCTTCTGCGCAGGGGGTTTGTCTTCGTCGCGCGGTTGCGGTGAAGATAGAGCAGAGAACAAGGGAGTGAATAGTTCTGACTGGATACGCTTGTAGGTGATGCTTGTAGGCGTCCGGGCGGCCAGCACGAAAAACGGAGTGAGCAGGGTCGAGAGGGGAGCGGGTAATATGGGCTCGGATGCCGATGCGAGAACCTTTTCGAGCTCGTCTATGAAGACGTCGGCAAAGTGGTATGCCAGACTTGTCGGGACGCGTATGTCGGTAGGGCTGCGGAGGGTTTAAACATTGTTGAAAGGGAACGCCCAGTTAAACACACCATAGCGGTCCCCCTTCGCCCGTCAGCATATCATTACAAGTATCGCATGCACTCTTGTCCCATTTTGCGCGCGCAAGGAGCCTAAAGGTGGCGTTGACAAATCTGCGCACGAGCATGTAGTATTTATCGAGCCTATGCGAGATGATTAGACTTCACGCAGTGAGTGGGCAGAACTAGCTCGCACCGTAGGCGATCGATTCCGTTCCACTCGCGCACGGTAGTTTCCCAAAAACCACGGAGAAACGAAAGCGACGACGGGAGGGAAGTTATAGTTAATAACAGTTCCGCCAAGTCGGTCGCCAATACTTGTTGGACAAGCGGCTTGTCCGACATCCAAAAGCCTAGAGGATGCGGTGAGAAAATGCGGATGGCACAGGGGTTTGGCGCGTACAGTAGAATATTCCCTTCCATAGTTTGTCCATGTCCGGCTTGGAGATGGGGTCTTGGGAGTCATCGGAAAGGAATGCGGAAAGCGACTTTATGGCCTTGTCGCGAGTTTTCTTGTCTTCCTGGTTGTCAGCTGTAGATACACGGTGCTCCAGGGCTGAGATTTCCGTACCATTGGAGGCCAGATATTTCGCTAACGGCGTGGCGGTCATGGCGGCGAGGAAACTCTTTTTTTTTCAAACCCCGCGATCATTCGCGTCCAAATTCGGCCTCATCCTAATTCGGCCACTGCTCATCATTTCGTTCTAATTCGAGCAAGTGGCCAAAGTCAACTTCAGCTTCTCCTCGCTCAAGTGGCCCTTCTTCACGCATCGGACCATGTCTAAATCACCTATTACCTGCCACGGTAGGCTGAAGCGCGGACATCTCAGCTCCCTCTAATGGGATACAGTTCTCGACTCGTCCACAGGAAAGCCCGCAGAAGGCGTCCAGATCCGTCTCCAGGACTTCACTCCGGCAACGACTGAGGGCGGCCATGACACCTTTAATCCCTTGGCCACGGGGTAAGCCCCTCGATGGCGACTAGCTCAAGCTCATGGATCGAGGCCAGCGCGACCAACGCGGACGGCCGCTGTCTTGATCTTCTTCCTGCACGCGACTCGTCGGAGGCCAAGGAACTCGATGTCGCTCTCGTCCCAGGCACCTACAAGATCGTGTTCAAGACCAAGGAATATTTTGAGAGAACCGGTCGAAAGTGTTTCTATCCCTGGGTGGAGGTACATCGACAATTCTCCTGCTCGCATCGCCACTACTTACCATGATGTGTAGATCACATTTGAGATAGAGAATCCTGCAGAACACTATCATATCCCCTTGCTCATCAGCCCTTACTCTTTCACAACATACAGAGGGAGTTGAGACAAGGGATCGTGATTAGAAGCATGTATGTATGTATCCACAGCAATGAAAGCGATACGGAACGTCTACTGTGTGATTCTACGCCACCGTAAATGAGGGGGGAAAATATGCGGATGGTGAAGATGCAGAGACCGATGAAGGAAGGATGGAGACGGAATACAGGTAGGCCAGTTAATGTAGTCATCGAACCAGGACGTTCGCGTATTGAACTCCCTTCAGGTTGTGACCCCTCATGGTCGACTTGACGTTGGACAAGAACTGTTCCCTGTTCTTGCTCATCTCTATTGCAGCCTCTGCCAACCACTATCCGTAAGCGTCGGAGGGCAGGATTATGCCAAAAATACACACCTTTGTTCAAGGGATCATCCGCGTTCGGTTCCAAAAACAAGTACTGCAGCCCGACCATGACCGAGTTGAGATTTAGTACCGGCTTCCAGTCTTCCCGCAAAATGTTCAGACAAACATTACCCTCCAAATCAACATTCGGGTGGTAAATCTGCAATCAGAGTTCAGCACGTCAAGTAGGGAAACACCAGGCGCAATAGAAGCTAGAATTGTGACATACAGTTTGTGTGCACTTGACCTTCGGCGGGTCGTGTGGGTAGTTGGTGTTTATCGCGAAAGAGAATACAAACGCGCCACCCTTGTACATGCCTACAGCGGGCACAGTTCGATAAAGGATTCGACGGAATAAACATGGGAATTGAGCGCACCTTCGTCGGGTGTGATGGTGAGCGAGAAGTTGAGGAGATCTGCGGGATCGGGGAAGTGGGTCTTCATCGTTGAAGGAAGGTCAAGCTCTGTTAGATCTAGGGTTCCGATTAAATCTGCGGGTCGTTGGGCCAAAGGGAATGGGGCGCACCTTTCTGTACACGGATCTGAGCAGCGCTGGTCTTGGGCTTCTTCTTGGCCGCCGCGTCCTCGTTCTTCTTCATGCTCCATATCTACGCAGCGACGGGTCAGAGTAGTCGAGCCTCGGGATGGAGAACCGTTACTTTGATCATTGTAGCGAAAAAGAAAGAGTGTGTCTGACTCAAAAGTAGTGGTGGAAGCGAAGCCTTAATTACACAGCCACGTGAGGAGACGCTGTGCATGTTGCTATTAATAATCCCAAAAGAAAGCCGTTAAACGCGGTAAAGATACAACTAGATACTACAGATGGTTCCAGATACCGTAAAGAAAATGAGGAAGATAATGGAAGTAAGTCAGGCAGGAGCAGTACGTGTGCGCTCGATAACCAATGCGGACATTAGAATGTCGTCGAACAAATCATGCCCGACGGAGGTGACCAGCAGTCTTGGGGGCTCAACTGGCTGCCCTTGACGTCGTAAGTGACTCCGAGGGGTGAATTTAGCCAACAGGTTGGCAGAGTTTCTGTCTTGTGCTGAATAACACTTCAACACCCGCAGCTCGTCAGGTTTGCAATGATGGTCAATTTAAAGACCTACGCTGAGAACACCTCCGCCCTGGTAATCGTCCCAAAATAAAGTCATGGGCTTTTCAGGCCCGAAACTCTTCACTTTCCAATGCCAAGTCTTGAAAGAGGGATAGTCAGACTTGGGTTGCACCACCAAAGAGAAGCACTGACGGTTCGGAAGACATTGAATTGAGACTCGAGGAGTTCCGAGATGGGATATTCGTTGCCGCGGAGACAGAGTGTGCCTCAAAATAAATATTAGCACGTATGATCTGGGAGATTTCAGGGCGGGGAGCGTACCTGGATTCCGCGCGTTGGCTGGACCAATTTCAAAATCGCCTACCAGTTCCCCTGGACAGTCTACGGCGTCAGCAATCCACCGGGCTTGCTCTGGATGATTCTTCCCACCGTCCCACGAGTTCTTCCGGATAATTGTAATAAAACTCGACGGAGTGAAGCAATTCAAACTGTGTCCAGCTGTTTCCAGCTGTTTCCAAGACGCGTGGTAGCATAACTATCGGGCACACACCTGACGGATATATGGTACGGACGTTGTGACTCCTTGACATTTGGTGGCGGCGCGAGGAGCATGGAATTCGAGGGTAAGGGCGTAAATGTGTAGGTTATGGGAGAAGAAGGACGACTTCGGTATCTGAGCGCGTGTCAGGGATGCGCCCACAGTTACCGAGCAGTAACTAACCTTGGAGGAGACACTGGTGAAGATGGAGCCACATAGTCGGACAGAGGTGATTTTTTGGAATCTTGAAAGTCCAGGGGAATTCCGGACGTTGGGGCGATATCACTGGCGTGAAATGGTATGTTCGTGTGCGGGACCGGTATCCGTGCAGCTCACCTGGGAGAAGGGAGAATCATGCGTGAAGGTTAAGTCAAACGGATGCATTCAGCACAGCCACGCCGCGGTAAGGCCGGATTTGACAAGTCCAAGAAGTTGAATTCTATCGCTACAGTTATGTCTACAAACAAGATAGTCGTCTAGATTTCTGGATCGTTGAGATCGCGGGGATGGTACATTAAATGCAAGAATTAAATGCGCCAACCACGCTCGTTAGCTTGACAATCATCTCCTCCCATTCAGCGTCGGCATCCGACAAGGCCGTGATAGCTCCACCAGCGCCGATGTTCCAAGTTTCAATGGCGCTTTCGGAGTAATCTTCGAACTTGAAGCAACTCCGGATAGTGACAGACCAGTCAGAGCCGCCGCCGACACACCAATAACCAAACACGCCGGAATAAATACTCCTATCGTGGTCCTCTAATGTCTGGAGAATTTCTACGCTGCGCTTCTTGGGGGCCCCAGTCATACTGCCTGTTCTCATTATAAGTAAAGCTCAGCCATAGATTAAATTAGCGACTGACCGGGAGGTAAACTCCTCCTGAGCATCTCCCATCCCAACTGACTATCGGGATCAGATGCACCGTATGTGGCTGGTTCCAGTCTGCCCTCGATGACGCTCACAAGCTGCCAAACGGTCTCGTACTCTTCAACACTGCAAAACTGCTTTACCTTCACATCTTCTCCAACGACGGCATGCAAGTCATGGCGAATAAGATCGACGATCATAAGGTTCTCTGCCACTTCCTTCGTGCTTCCGACTAATGCTGCTTCTGCCACTGCACGCGTTATACCAGGGGCCTTTCGGACGGTGCCTTTGATAGGACGCAAATGGAAAACGGGATTGGGAGGACGAGAGGTTGATAGGAAACGTTCAGGGGACGAGGAGAGGAGTGTGGTAGGATGGAGCCTGATGTATGCGGAATATGGGGCAGGGTTTTTGGTTCGAAGGGCTTGATAACGGCGCCACGAAGGCGAACCAGAAACAGGGAAGGTTTTGGGCAAGGATATGGACGTCCGGGCCGTTAAACAGAGCTCATACGAGTCACCGGCAAATATTCGCTCCTTGGCCTCGTTAATACGAGCTATGTAGCGGGACTTGTCCGGAAGCGTGACGACGGGAGTGACCTGTGATTCCTTGAGGCTGGAGGGAACAGCTTTGGCAGGTTGATGAAAAGATGCCTTGACAAGGATGGAAGTCGTGTCTGCGACCCAAGAGTCGTCGGGGATGAGGGATTGGACGAAAACGCGATCAGTCTGGGAGTCGATAACCACCGAACGCTCCACAAAAACCAGATTCAAATCAGGGTGCTGTCTTGGTTGGCGATCTGGGTTCAAGGGGACACCCAATGAATCGACTCCCAGCTCGTAACTGAGGAGGCCGATAAGCCCACCCCAAAACGGTATATCCGGATGTCCCTCGCGAACCCTTTTGCTAGCCATGAAATCTGCGAGCCAAGTCCAGACATCGCGGCGACCAAGATCTTCATGGACACTCTGTCTGCCGCGAGTGAGACTGAGAAAACCGTCACCAACGAAATGGGTGATTTGGAGGGAGGATTGCATGAGTGACCCAACAATTGAGAACCGGCCTGGCTGAGCAGCAGAGTCGAGCGAGACAAATGGGGATTCTTCGTCCGATACACCGAACAATTCGCAGACAGTTGCCGCACTCACACCGGGTAGCTCTAGAACTGCGGTGCTGACTCTCGGACGGGATTCGGGTGGTGAGGACGGTGGGGATGGCAAAGGGGAACATTGCCACGGATCTCCCATGGCTTTGCTAACCGCACTGTTCCAAGGCACAGTCTGTCGTCCAGTTTTTCTAGTCCAGCGCTGAGCTAGCCGCCAAAAATTCTGGATCACTTCTAATCCACCTCCCCGAGTGCAGACGGATTCGGGGTGGTACTGGACCGCCCAGAAGGGCTTGGACGTATGGCGCACGGCCATAACGACCCGACCATTTTCTGCTCCATCGTCGGCCCACGCCAGCTCTTCCACACCGCACCCCTCGGCCAGTATCACATGGAGGGAGTGGTACCGTACAGCTTCGACCATCCCCACCCCATGGAACAGCTCAGCGCCTGCATGCTGGATGTGCGAGATCTGACCATGTTTCACGATATCCAATCGCTTCAATTGCGCGCCGTATGCGACGCCGAGGCTCTGAAGCCCGAGACATACGCCAAATATGGGGAGCAGCGACTGCTCCGCGAGATTCCACAGATCCTTGATGACTCCTATATCCCGGTCATTTTCGGGGGAACCTGGTCCTGGGCCGACGATGACAGCGGAAAAGAACGGAAGGAAGGGTAGCAGCTCTGAGATGGTCAATGTGTCGTTTTTGATGAGATGGATGGTGCAATTAGGGATGGACTGTTTGCAAAGTGAAGCGAGGCTAAATAAGGCGTTAATTTGGAGCAACGCCGAGGAGGGATGACGGACTTGAACGTGAAGGAATCATAGGAATCAACGAGCAGAAGCCGAGGATTTCCACTGGTCATTGTTCAGCGATATGATAGAGAATGCGTATGAATGGCTGTGGAACGACTCGATTACGTCGGTGGACTCGGAGTTAAATAACCTAGAGTTGTTGAGTTCCGGTGGGGAAAGGATGCAAAGCAGGAGACATACCATTATATGGGAGCTCACTAGGGTAGAAGGAATCTATTGGCAGTGTCGGACATGAAAGTGGAACAGCGCCTCCAAAGTCGCGTCTGAAAATTTGCTCGTGACGCGCCGGTGATCCGACCAATATCCTCCGGCCTCGCGGGCGCAAGGGGAAGGCAAACCGTGAAGCAATCCTCACAATATTCACTCGAGCAATGTCGATATCATACCAATATCATACACAATAATAATACTGTCCCCGGCGCTTCGCCTTGGAGCCGTCGCTAACTCGCTGCCGCCGGCAACGCCCGCGCGGAGTTTAAAGGCACCCTTGGTCAATACTACTTTTCGACTGGTTGAAATCGCCGTAGCTCAACCCCCGCCTCGGCAAGTAGTCGCGCCGACGCGTCGTCCACTTTATAACTAAGGTTATAGACAACCGTTCTAACACCAGTCTGAATGATCTTGATGGTGCATTTGAGGCACGGGCATCTATAACGCAGTCAATGTGTGAACCAGAGTCAAGACGCATTGAAGCCGAACGTGTTGCAGTATAGCACCGAGCCTAGGCCGACGCGTTCCCTGCCAGCCTCCAGAAGCGCGTTTTCTTCGGCGTGAAGGCAGACGCACTCATGCGCGACGTTGCCTGGGTACGATGTCCCGTTGCACTGGATGCAGCCGCCCTCGTTGCAGTTCGTCAGACCGCGCGGCGTGCCGTTGTACCTGATGAGTATTAAGCCCGGAACTTCGGAGCAGGCAGCGCGTGAGGCGTATTACCCGGTCGCAAGGATGCGATTCTCGCGCACAAGGACGGCGCCGACGCGCCGTTTCATGCAGTTAGATCTCTTTGAGGCGAGGGAGGCTAGGGTCTGGGGAAATGTGAGGAAAGGAGCCGATGATACAATTAATGGCGCTGACCATAAAGTATGCATCCCAATGAGGCCGAAAATGTCCTGGATCGAGCAGATTAAGGTCATCTAGGTGGGAATGGAGCATCGAAACATTGGGGAAAGTATTGGAGACATGGATGTTGACCAGATCACTGAGATTATGCAAGGACGAGGCCTCGCCGACACCGAATACGATGCTATCGTCCTCCCGGACGAACTCTTCAAGAGAGACCGAGTGAGGACTAATAGGAATGTCCTCGTCAAGGCGTTACTGCCAATATCACCAGCTTACCTATCATTGGACCGATGAAATCGATCCAGTAGCGGCGCGTCAATGGAGAGAAGCAGGAAAAACGGCCGTTTAACGAATGTTTCTACGACGTCCCTCGTGCAAAGATCCACGGTAACAAAATCCAGCCGCCAATTCCGAGTGACATAGTCCAACAGGGACGAAGGGGAGGAGAAGCAGCGGGGCTTCTCGTCGAAACGACTGGCTATGGATGCTTGGCCCGGCGTCATAGGCCCCATGGATAAAAACGACAGATGTTTCGAGGCGACTTGATCATTATAAGGATCAATGGTCGAGGCCGATTCAGACGAGGAGTCAGAATTCAAGTCCTGAATATACGGATGTGAGTCCCGGGCCATAGATGGACCGTGGAAGAGTAAACCTCCGAATCGTTGAGGATTCGAACGCGTTGGAAGTCTTTCGAAACAAGATAATTTTCAACCGCTGTTTTTCCGGAGGAGCGGGTCCCTATGATAGCGACAAACATCTGTCCAGTTACAAGGAGCCGGCGCTGGAACGAGTCGTAAGGGTACAATCCACGTCGTGAACACTGAACAAGAAGCGAAGAGCCTGTCACATCAACGTTGCCGTGACAGGTCGCGTTCTTTAGCTAAGAAACATCTCGACAAGTCGCAACGGCTCTGATAAATTCCAAAACGCTGGATAACAGGTAAAAAACTATCCAACTGAAGGGGTGACAGTAACATTGACTTTTGCCTGCGCCTTGCCTTTTTTTCGAGCCCTCGCGGTTACTTTCCCTTCTGCCCTAATTAGCTTCGCCATTTTCATGTCCTTCGGGGCGGTCGTGCGCAGTTGCTTCACGTGTGTAGGGATGAGATGCTGTTGGACAGGCTGAGCCGATGCGGCTAGCGAGGTCAGCCAAGGCGCTGTTAACGTCGGAATGGACTCGAGTATAGAGCTGAATGCAGCCAGGCCTGGTGTGTCGGCCTACACAGGAAATTATGTCAGAGAACAGGGTGTAAGATTTCAGCGAAACGCACGTCCATTGCCATCACCGCAAGCCTCCGAACACCAATAGCTTTCGCCAACGTAGCTTCCGCGCCTTTGGGAAGAGGGATCACTTTGATGGGCTCCGACGGCTTGGAAGAATTGAAGGCAGCCACTTCGTGCGGGATATGGTCAATGAGGATCTGGGGGTCGACATCCGCGCGACAAACTACAATGACTTTGATTGGAACAGGGGATGGAGTCGGCTGGGCCGCAGGATCGGTGTTCAGCGAGGCAATATTACGCATGGCGCGGATTTGTGCATCCAGCCGCTTGGTAACCTCGTTGATCCCAATAACAAGATGCGGAAGAACCACAGGGGGCTCAGGTAACGTAGTATCTTCCGTAGAAGGAGGTGCGTTGGCGTCCGGTAGAAGGACATCCGTAGACACTGCAGCGACGTCTACATCAATCTTTCTTTTCTTATTTTGTGTGTCTTTATTGAGCTGCTTTCGCTTCCTGTTTTCTTGCGCGCGCGTGAAGTGATAATCAGAGACGCCGTCTAGGAGCGAGATTGTGCACGCAAGAGCGGTATTCTGAAGATTCATGGGAACAGACGGCCTGAATAGGGATTAAATAGACGAAAGGACAGGAACAGCGAAGGTACCATGGGATCCGAAAGGGGCTGTCAAGGACGCTTTTGAAAACGACTTTCTTTTCGAGGGTCTCGCGCGCCTTTGCGCGATTCGAGGCGTGAGTGTGAACCTTAGCAGACATTGATGTTGATTTCCGAAGGGTCAGCCAAACAAGCATGGTTCACTTAGTTCTACATCTTTCTACCACCCTCGAATACTGCCGCAGCTCCGGGTAGCTCCACATTTGGAACTCCCAGTGGTAAAACACGCGTTTAGCGCGCGTTCCCCGCACGACGAGGAAGGCGCTAGGTTTATCGTGGAGCAGTTCAACTCAGTATGGCATGACGTCAAACCGGCGCCCAAGGTGCGCTCACCAGTGGAGTGGTAGAAGGAGTCAAGCTTTTAGCTTTCGCGTCGATTGGCCAGCTGCCACCCGCGAAACGAGGGAATGAGGCGTTTGCGCGATAAGATCCATTTGCTCTGCCTCCAAGCAGGCTATGATGGAACAGCTGATGCTTGGGGCGGGAATGAAAGATGAGCGCGCAGTGATCCGGGGCAGGATACTTGGACCGAGAGAAGCAGTGAAGGGCCAGAAAATGGGTATGGATCCCTTGTGGATCCCGAAGTTTTCGCTGCAACGCGTCTGCGGGGAGGTTGGATCCACTTGCAAGAGATGAAGGAGAGAATACATGACGCTCGACGCGTCTTTCGATCTTTCTAGACGATGCCGTACAGTATATATATAATCGGAGGCAGTTCCCAAAGGTTGATCGATGTACAGCTAGATAGCACTTGACGCGCCCGACGAGGCTGCTTTCTTGTTCCGCTATATAAGCCACAGCCCAGTCACTCTGACTCCAACCACCATGGCTCTCCCACCCGCTCCCGCAGCCCTCAAATCATTGTCCCCGTATCTTCAGCGCGCAGATGAGCTCCGCGCGAAGGAACCGGTTATCGCGTACTGGTGTATGTCCACCGTCTGCACGACTTGAGCCACTCTCATCTTCCGTTCCTCAGGCACATACTATGCTGCGCAGGTCGGTATTGCTCTCAAAGCCAAGGATGCCGCATCCCGCAATTTTCTATTCGAGCTACTGGGCACCCTCGAAACAATGAAGAAGGAGATTGGCCCTACTGACGCGATTGACATCGAGGCCGCTAGCGCCGCTTTCGTCGAGAATTTTGCTCTTCGCGTCTTTGGCACGGCAGACAACGAGGACCGCTCTGGCGCAGGGAATAGGTTCGTGATATCCTGCAGAGCTCGTACCAGCTTTAACTGTTGTTGTACAGGTCCACTGCAAAGAAATTCCTCGCCGCCGCAAACTTCCTTGAGGTCCTAAAGACCTTCCCGAAAGCTGAGGTCTCGGAATCGGTAAGCCGCGTCGAGTCATTTGCAGTGTGGCGCTTACACCCGCGTCTAGAACGAGGAAAAAATCCGGTATGCAAAATGGAAAGCAGCCGACATCGCCAAAGCCTACCGTGAAGGCAGAAAGCCTACACCAGGACCTGCTGGTTCGGATCCCGGGATCGATGCGGAGCTTCTACAACTTCAACAAGCCGCTCCTCCCCCCTCATTTTCCAGTACGAATAGCAGTATTTCCACCCTGAGGGCATCCCCGCCATCACAGTCGCATATGCCTTCCGCACCTACATCCTCCGGATCGCCTCCCAAAAAACGCACATCACCGCACATGGAGGCTGCCGACATCGCAAACGCAAATCGCGACTTTTCGCCCCAGACACCGCCCCGTCGCGGGAAAAACCTCGATGTCGAGGTTGGACTCCAGCCGGGGACCTGGGGTGGCGAATATACGGGGAACGCGACACCGGGAAGTTGGAGTACTACCGCCACACCCGGGATGGGGAGCACTCCGCAGGAACCCATCGACGGGTTACCGTCCCCCACTTTGCAAAAGGGTAAAGGCAAGGAGAGGAGTGGGAGCGGGAGCAGTTCTGGGAATGGCGGCCTTCTGCTCACGCCAGACGAGGCCCTTGACATGAATCGCCCTGGGAGCAACGAGAGTGGGAAGAAGTCGGTGCATTTCACACCGTCGGTGGTCGGCGGGTCAACTACAGACGGCACGCCGCCAGTGTCCCCCGTATACCACTCCAGCAATGCCCCGTGGCAGGGCCCGCGCGACTCGACGCCGTTCAACGCAATAGACCTGCCGCCGGGATTCGTTCCGGATCCCCGCCAGACCCCCTTCGTTCCCAACGCACACCAGCCCCCATTCCACGAATCTCCACCGCCCCCGCATGGCGGTATACACGCCTCCGCCCCGCCTCTACCCCCCGCGCCCGGACGGATATACGGCTCCGCCCCACATCTCCCTCCTCACGCGCCGACGCCAGTCGTCCCGCCCCCGCCCACCTTCGTCGCCCCTCCCACCCTCCTATCGCCCCCGCCCCCGCCTCCGCCCGAACCAGAGGTAGAGCTCACGCCCACGGTGATCGCCAAAGCCCAGAAACACTGCCGCTTTGCGATCAGCGCACTGGATTACGAGGACGCAGAGCAAGCACGGCGCGAGCTGCGCGCAGCGCTTGCGGTCCTTGGGGGCTGATCGCCAGTCGTTCGGCGTTGCGTCCAAGGCTGGATACTTGAGCGCTTTGGGACGCCGAGATGCTGTACCCACTCTTACCATAGTTTCGTTGTGTTTTCTGCCTCCATGCTCTCTAATCAGATTCCCATTTCACCCATTTACGCTGCCTCTTATAAATTTATTGCTACATACTATGATATTACTGTATCCATCCTTATTATTACATTGCTTTTATCCACCGTTCATTAATATCCCTCCGCGGCCCGTACACGCTCCTCCAGCTCCTGGATCTTGGCCTTGACTGAGCTCGCTGACGAGCCAAGCATGATCGACGACTTCTTCGGGTTGGATTCTTTCGTCGGAGATGAATAACTTGCTTCTGCTGTCTCTGCACCTGCCGATGGAAGTGGACCAGGCGCGTACAGATTTGGTGCTGTTTCCGGGAATGGTAGTCCCACGATCGAGGGAGGTCTGGGCAGCACATACGAGCCGGCGGAACGTGGGGTAACGCAAGAGGGGGATTCTGGCGAAGCGGAGCTAAAGTAGTGATCGTTGAGAAAACTGGAAGAGGCGACCTGGTAGCCCGAGGTAGAAGAGAAGGCTGATCTTGGGGGAACATCCAGACAGGGATCGGTTGGGTTAATGGTTTGTTGTTCCGCAGGACTACGAGTAGGAGTGCCTTGACTGCCTTCTGGCGACAATGTCTCTTCCGATACCTCCGGTCTCGGACCATCTGGGACTACAGACTGTCGAGCGGTGGCTGCAAGCTTGTTTTGAACACGCAGAGCGAAAGATGATGGGCCGCGAGGTCGACTGGGTCTGGATGGCGTGGAGGTGAGACGCGGTTCTTGCTGCTTGTCATCGCCAATTTCCGTACGTTCGAATTCCTCTTCTGGGGGTTCCCCCAAACGTTCCGCATCCGCATGGTATAAACTCTCATCCATGGATTCAGGCAATCGAACATCGTTTTCGGAACAATCGCCCATTTGTGCGGACACTATAGCATGCTGTACCAGGTCTTCCGCGTCCTCGCACATGGAAAGATTTCCAAGCTGCGCTTCCTGCTGTGGGTCTTCTTCGGTGTCTGACTCTTGAAACGTCTCGTCATTTGGATCGCTGCCGAGATCTGAAAAGTTGGATTTGGGATCGATTACATCATCAGCTCCAGGAAGTGTTTGCGGGACCGCGGAGGTTCGACCAACGTGGGTTCGCGGCGGCCGGCTACTGAAGGTGCTGCCCAACGTAAACAATGGTGGTGGATCCAACGAAAGAAGATTGACAATTCGGATCGGTAAGGTCACGGACACGTCTGCAGTTAAGGGCCCGGTGCTCAAACTAACCACGATCGTATACACGACCTCAACGAGCCGTTCTCGAGTATGCGTCAGTGCGTCAGGCTATTTCAGACGTGAGCGTTAGCCGTCGACAAATGTCAGAAGGCACGTACTGGTATTGAAAGAAAATGGGAAAAATCCGATCGCTCTCCGCTCGGGATCCCAGCCCACCAGCCACTGGTGCTTGCGTGACCTCTAGAGAATCCCTGCGCCGTCTCGAGAGTCGAGGTAGCCACTGGTTTTTGGGTAGTATTTGCCTGGCATGCATCGGGATCATCGAGAACTGTAGATTGAGGATCCCTGTGTAGTTTTCGCTTGAAGACGACAGTGCATCTGTACAAAGTCAAAACAAGATTCTTGATAAACTTTTTGGTGGTGTTTTGGACGCTGACATAAACGGGGACTTGTGTTCCAGCGATGAAATATGGTCGATGCAAGGCGGCCGTCAGCTTCACTTTCCCGTTTCCGCCCATGAAAAGTTGCTTGACTGTGGTCGCCCGAATAGGCTGTTCGCCGGGCGCCAATATCACAGAAGGATCGAGTCTGGGCCACACTGTGCAATCACGGTAGAAGTGGGCAATGCTGCGTTTATTGAATTTGTCTTTGACTTTGATGGAGCTTTGTAGTCGTCAGAGCGAAACTCGCGTTTTGGATTCAAGATACTCACGCAAGGGCGATATATCGTACTGCAACACCGGATTGGCCATGGAAGGGACCTTTAGGACGAGAAACCCCATTTAAAGGTAGGTGCATTTCAAATTCGAGTTCGTGAACCCCTTCGCGCGCGGTCCAAAAGCCTTCCGAATCGCAACACCCCTGAAATATTGCGGGAGGGGAAGCGACCACTGCGGACAGGGGGGCGGAGTATTGGAAGAATTCGTGGTGATCGCCTTCAGTTGATTCGAACCCAATAATCCTGAGTTTTCCGTCTGAGATTGAGACTGCGGACTCCTTCGCCAAACGCGGACGGATGCGAAGTTTGATAAACCCTTTGATGATTCCCCCTTCGACACATATATCGCTGTTCAGCACGATATCAATTTCGACTAGCGGCGATTAGATAAATTCAAGGTTTAGCTCAAGCATTTCAGGGCACTCACCTCGTGCACGGGACTTTGCCTGCTCAAAAAAAGTCGGTTCTCGGACATGAGTGTTTTGCGATATTTGAGCTCCTGGCCGCAGGCGAAAGTTTGCATTTCCAAGAAGTGCTTTGAGCTCCACCGCACGCCAGGCTGTAGTAGCACCAGAGCTGAGAAGAGTTCCATGACGAATAAGAGATGAATCTTGAGTCAAGGGTAGAGAATCCGTGCTATGAGTCGTTCCCGGAGTAATCACGACTGACGACGCGATCCTCTGTTCTTCAAGTGGCTCGAATCCGCTAGAGTCTCGGCGATCCAGGAGACCCGGCTCACCTATTCCACCGGCGGGCAAGGTTCTTGCACGCTGCCGACCACTGGAGCGAGGCGGCAACTGTGTCGACTCTGAGCTGCTGAAATTTGAACCGGACGAAGACGAGGCTGAGGAGGTCACGGTGATGTCCGCCGTCGGAAACAGGCTTCTCCCCGATGATCTGCCGCCAACGGACATGAATATTCCTGCGCAGCAGCAGCAGAGCAAGGAAGGAGAGTTGTTGGCCAAACGGCAATGTTATTATTGATCCAGCGGCTCTGTTTGTCCCAATCTGTCCCGATCGAACTTGGACACCAACCACTTTTGAAATCCCTTTTCGATCGCCATTCATGCCAGTCGTGGGGTCCGGGATGATGAGTAAACGTAAATCATTGATTAGAGAAACCCAAAGAGACAAAAAGCACTCACCTCAAACTCACCTGTTAACTGATCCTCGCCCCGACAATCCTCGACTTCTGAGTCCGAGTCAGAAAGAATCTCCAACACCTCCTTGTTCCCCTCCTTCAGAGTTTGAGTTTTGATTTTGGCGTTAACGGAGGACGGCGCTTGGCGTTCCGCAGCGATGAGACGCGTGGACGCGTCGGATTCGTGTGTCTGAAGCGCGTCGGAGGGGTGGGAATCGGTGTCGGGCCGCGCGAGAAAGTGCTTGAACTGATCCATATTAATCCAGTCGGTGCCGAGGAACATGTCAATGCTGGCATTGGACGCGACGTATTCCGATTGTGGGCGCGCATCAAGAAGTATGTCAAAGGTATATAGTCTCCTGTTCAACAGCAAAGTCCCATGGCCAGAACGGCAAGAAAATGCCTTTTGCCTTCTGGCCTCCATGTCACCATCTCTTGTTTTCCATGGTCTCCTCTACACCTGACGAACCAAACTCCTGGACATAACACGCATCGCGCGCGATGGTGAAGATATCGAGGCCTGCCCTGGTTCTCGTTACGAGAATATATTGACCTTTCTCCCAGGCTGCACTGATTCGAGAATCGAGTGTGATGTAGTTACAACCTGGCACGTTCCGAAAGGGGACCTAGCTGGGCTTTTAATTTATCCTGAGTCTTATCCTAGACGTGAAATGATGCATGGCTCAACTTAAAATAGATTATAGGTACATATAGACGAGGATATACAGAAGGCGGCAGGCAGGTACATCCACAAAGGAGTTACATTCAGATCAAGCAAGGCACATTTCACTTGATGTGCCGCCTTTGACAGCAAAGAGTCGGCAAAGCTCTGTTCCGTAAGCAGGACACGTGTTTTCCGCCTTTTCCATTCTCCTAGCGGCGTTTAGCGCCCACCGTTCGTTGCCGGCGGGCCCCGGGTGAGGGGTGCCGAGCCCGCACCGGCAATGGAATGTGCCGCCCTTGTTTGCAAGCACGGCACTTCCCCGGCTGATGTGCCGGGCTTGGGGCCAAAGTGCCGTGCATGAGGCAAAATGTACTGCCCTTGCAATGAATGTGCCGCAGGTGTTTTGTTGATCCCGGTCGTTCCATCGAGGTCTCGTTGGACATACCCGAGTTGTACGATTGGCGGTACGTGCCACAGCACCTTTACTTCGTTGTTTACACGATCCAACAGCAGTACGGTGCTGTTTTTAACTCTGGTTTGCAAACATGTTTATATTTATAAACCCGGTTTTTAATTCTTCTCACCAGATTGCCGGTTTTTAATTCGGTCACATGGTATCTTTCAAGGATTTTTGCGCCGATCCGTCGCCTTTCAGGAGGCATATTACTTACCTCCAGGATTTGAAGGGCTCAAGAACCTCGCCGTTACATCATACCTCTTGGCCATTCTTGCACATTTTCCCCAGCCAATTTTCGATGGTGTCAACGTCAGGATAAGAACTGGAGTCATTTGGTTGATTCAGGATCTTGAAAACAGGCACAGGCCTAGGCCTAAGAAATGGGTGCTCAAGGCGTGGGATTTACATTTTCAGAAGATTTTGGGTGCCGGTTTATAAGCATGTTTATAAACAGTCATGTTACAAAATAAATCTGTTTTTAATCCCCTAGGCTTACGAGTTCCTGAAATGGCTCTTGTCGATGCGTAAAGTCGTGATACCTCTAGCAAAGTTCGTGGCTGATGTAATGGCGCTGTACGACGCACACCCGCGATACATAGCAGCGACATTGTACTGACCGCCTGCGTAGCAATTTTATTGGCACCTGAAAACTCCGAATCACATCTCCCCGTGGAATCCGTGAGACGGACATGCTCCGGTCACAGCGGTAAAATGGGTTGGTGTCCGTAGCATACATTTGACGTCGTGTATGTAGTACCGGGCCCCGCTATGTTCCTTAATGGGACCGCTGCGGTTAAAATATTACTTCCTTCCTTCCTTCCTAGGAATTAAAAACAGCGCCCTAACTGTTACAGCAGTTTTCGAACCGTCAATGTCACACCAAGCTGTCTGTCAATGTCAGGTCGATGTACCTGTCGCCAATCTCTGCCAATACCTCACCACATTCAGTGTAGCCAACGGGCGTTATAAAGGTCCATTGCGTTGCAGAGATTCCTCACTGACACCCTCAGGCTCCCAAGTCTTACCCAAGTCAGTCAATTTCTTCGCCAGCTTCGGGTGGCCTACTTGTTCTCGTTCTCAATACTTTCTCACCCCAGTTAGCCTATTCTTGGAAATGCACTTCAGCAGCATCTACCTCACCATCTTCCTTCCCATCTTTGCTCAGTTTGTTGCTGGCGCCGGCACCGACGGCCTTACAGCTGGCTGGACAAGCAACCACTGTGACGGTTCCGAGGGTAAACTTGAGCACTGTGACGGCGGATGTGTCGATTTTCGCGGTCGTTTCTCGATCCAGGTGTGTGGCGGGAGAATATTATGATACTTGTGTGGCTGAGGGTTTTGGCAGACTTTTGACCCTACGGGCCCGGGCCACTGCATCGCACTCTATCAGGATGCGGATTGCTCACAACAAGTTGGGACCGTTCTGAACCAAGGTCTCGGCTCCTGCCTTGGTGTGAACACCGGTACCCCAGTGTTGTCGTACGCTTGCTACCCTGCAAACTTTTGTTAGATATGCCTGTTTCCAGTTGGTAGAGACAATTAATCACAGCACTTACTTTGGATTCAGGTTTGGCGCAGTCTAGTGCCAAGCAGCACAAACGTGTTCGAGGACTAAGGTTGAACGTTGAACATGAGCGTGTAATAAACTGCAGAAAGTGTTCTGTATTAGACATATTTTCTTGGAATTGAAGTATGCGGGAGTCTGCGCGGTAAAACCTGTCGCTTTTGTGAGGCAAGCGATGCCTCTGTTCATCGTACTCTGCATATGGCGTTCAAACGATGTGCGCTCAGAATGGAGCTTCAAACGGGGAGGCTCGCCGGCCTGCAACGTCTACTGTCTATGGTGAAGACATCGGTCGGGTTCTCAATCTTGAACTCTCGTCATTCGAGTCCAATACTCGCGGTCTGCACGATCTCATTGGGGCGTACACGACCTCAACGAGCCGTTCTCGAGTATGCGTCAGCGCGTCAGGCTATTTCAGACGTGAGCGTTAGCCGTCGACAAATGTCAGAAGGCACGTACTGATATTGAAAGAAAATAGGAAAAATCCGATCGCTCTCCGCTCGGCGCTCGGGATCCCAGCCCACCAGCCACTGGTGCTTGCGTGACCTCTAGAAAATCCCTGCGCCGTCTCGAGAATCGAAGTAGCCACTGGTTTTTGGGTAGTATTTGTCTGGGATCATCGAGAGCTGTAAATTGAGGATCCCTGCGTAGTTTTCGCTTGAAGACGACAGTGCATCTGTACAAAGTCAAAACAAGATTCTTGATAAACTTTTTGGTGGTGTTTTGGACGCTGACATAAACGGGGACTTGTGTTCCAGCGATGAAATATGGTCGATGCAAGGCGGCCGTTAGCTTCACTTTCCGTTTCCGCCCATGAAAAGTTGCTTGACTGTGGTCGCCCGAATAGGCTGTTCGCCGGGCGCCAATATCACAGAAGGATCGAGTCTGGGCCACACTGTGCAATCACGGTAGAAGTGGGCAATGCTGCGTTTATTGAATTTGTCTTTGACTTTGATGGAGCTTTGTAGTCGTCAGAGCGAAACTCACGATTTGGATTCAAAATACTCACGCAAGGGCGATATATCGTACTGCAACACCGGATTGGCCATGGAAGGGACCTTTAGGACGAGAAACCCCATTTAAAGGCAGGTGCATTTCAAATTCGAGTTCATGAACCCCTTCGCGCGCGCTCCAAAAGCCTTCCGAATCGCAACACCCCTGAAATATTGCGGGAGGGGAAGCGACCACTGCGGACAGGGGGGGCAGAGTATTGGAAGAATTCGTGGTGATCGCCTTCAGTTGATTCGAACCCAATAATCCTGAGTTTTCCGTCTGAGATTGAGACTGCGGACTCCTTCGTCAAACGCGGACGGATGCGAAGTTTGATAAACCCTTTGATGATTCCCCCTTCGACACATATATCGCTGTTCAGCACGATATCAATTTCGACTAGCGGCGGTTAGATAAATTCAAGGTTTGATTAAAGCATTCAGGGCACTCACCTCGTGCACGGGACTTTGCCTGTTCAAAAGAAGTCGATTCTCGGACATGAGTGTTTTGCGATATTTGAGCTCCTGGCCGCAGGCGAAAGTTTGCATTTCCAAGAAGTGCTTTGAGCTCCACCGCACGCCGGGCTGTAGTAGCACCAGAGCTGAGAAGAGTTCCATGACGACTAAGAGATGAATCTTGAGTCAAGGGTAGAGAATCCGTGCTATGAGTCGTTCCCGGAGTAATGGTTACTGATTCTGAAGCGATCCTCTGTTCCTCAAGTGGCTCAAATCCGCTAGAGTCTCAGCAATCCAGGAGACCTGGCTCGCCTATTCCACCGGCGGACAAGGTTCTTGCACGCTGCCGATCACTGGAGCGAGGCGGCGACTGTGTCGACTCTGAGCTGCTGAAATTTGAACCGGACGAAGACGAGGCTGAGGAGGTGATATCCGCCATCGGAAACAGGCTTCTCCCCGACGATCTAATGGACATGAATATCCTGCGCAGCACCAGCAGCGCAAGGAAGGAGAGTTGTTGGCCAACCCAGACAAACGGTAATATTAATTGATCCAGCTCTGTTTGTCCCGATCGAATTTGGTCACCAACCACGTCGACGCTCTCTCGCGCAGCTTTTGGAAATCCCTTTTCGATGGCCGTTCATGCCAGTCGTGGGGTCCGGGATGATGAAGGTCATTCCCAACGGGGTCCCTTACGCAGAGGTATGCATGCATCAATTCTTTTATACTAGCAAAGGAGGTTGCCACGTCGTAACTTACCATCCACATGCCATGGAAAATAACTGAAGCAGTTGTGAGTCTGGAGAAGGGTCCCAGGTTCGTCGAAAATTCGAAAATTCCAACTCACGGATCCATCATTTCAGGCGGAAAGCCGACTCTTCGATAGTATGCAATCTCAACGGACTTCCTTGATTTCGAAAGTAACTCGGTTTTCAGCACAGTGGACCTCTGGCGTTCTGGTAAATCGTATTCTTTGTGTCCTATTGGACTGGGCCCTTGGTTTCAATTCAAAATTCGCCGCTGATTTTCTTGCCGTCTGGACAATTCTTGACAGTCGTAGCAATTAATGTTGGCTCTATGTTCGTGATGTGCAACTGGCACTTGAAGCTCGAAGATCTTGTCGAACTTGCAGATCACATTGTTTCACTCTGACAACTGCTTGGAAGTCGTTTCAACGAGACAAGCGGCTCGAATCATTCCGAGTCAATGCATTCAAGTGGGGTTTGGTTAGAAGAATAGAACTTGGTTGGAACCGACTTGACTCGGACTCAGGTGACCCATTCAGCAGCTAGCTAGCCCAAGTTTTCGGAGACAAGCGAATCAGGAACAACAGTCAAGTCGAATCCAGGTGTCCTTGAAACTAGCTCTTTTATCGCCCAGTTCAAGCCCGCGGCCGGTGTTAAACTGCCTTGCTCATTTGTGCCGGAGTCATTTTCCATCGGTGGCGTGGTCAGCGACTCGTAGATTCCTACGCCATCCAGCGCAGCGTCGAGTGGCTTTCTGGAAATAATTGGAAATCTCGCCTCTCCGTTTCGGGCAAGGCTGCGGCCATGCGGCGCCTCAAAGTGCACTTGAGGAACTTGATTCATTTGTTTTGTCTCGTGTTCTCACAACTCCGTTCCGTCACTGTTAAACTCAATACATACCTTCGATTCGATCCTGGGGACGAGAAACCGGCTCTGACAACGTCAAAAGGACGCAACATTGATTACTTTGGTCCGCCGGACCCTGAAAAAAAAGAAGGCAAAGACGCTTTGAGTCGATTGAATGTTCATGGCTCTTTTCGATCTCGCTTCAAATTATCCCTTAAAAGGCCCCAGAATCCGACAGAACCCCTAGCGTCGTCCCCCAGCCTCCAACTCGATGAGCTTTGCTGAAACCTCAAACCTTCGGCTACCTTCTTACCATGGCGCGAATCAGTGCCGGTTCCACCCGTACCAAAGGTTATCCCTCCCCCGGACAGACAGCATAGCTAGGGTAGGCATGGGTTTCTCTCATCATACCTTGTCCTAACTTATGGCCCATGTCTATAGACTGAAGATACTGTAAACACAATTTCCCTGCCCCCGCTATTCTCTCTGTCACGCGTCCCGGGGCCCGTTTTTGCGTTCGTTCTGGTTCATCCTCTCCGACGCATATTTATTAGAGGGGTGTACATCCTGATAATGGTGTGTAAATCCATACATAGACAAAATCGATGCCGAGTTCCCTAGGATATATATGCAGACCGACTGATCCTGAATGCTGTCTACCAACAAATGAATCGAGTTTCCATAGGTCGGTCAACTATTCTGCGTGTTGTCCTGTTTTTACGACGGTTCAACTGCTATAGATCACTGGCTCATTGAATCCTCTTTGTAATCTGTAAATCACCGAGCGCAACTCGAGGTTACAAGATAATGCATACGGTCCTCAGTTTGATCTGAGCAGCGCCGGGAGCCACGATGACGAAAGTAGAACCGTATAGCGAATCCTACGGAGGGAGCGAAATTAGTGTCGATATGGGACTTTCCACCAGTTCTTGTGAAGTTCCAGGCTCGTCCGCTCGCTTCAGTACAGTTTTAGGAGGCAATGGTGTCAGTATTGTAGCTGGATTGGTTTGGCTACGCATATCGACGAAGGCGGAATTCCTGGCTGGTTCAGCTGCAGGATTGGTGCCTTGAAGGGATATATTTCGGGAGGAAGGAAACTCGATTTTTGGGGCTTGAAGAGCGTGAAATTCGGTGACTGCCCGAGACAAAGCATCAAGCTGGTGTTGTTCAAATATCAGCACATATACTCAGGTAGGTAGGCCATTGTGATTGACCTTGTTCATGATCCCATTGATTGCCTCTCTCTTTCCACGAAATTGACCAGAGAGGCTCGAAAATTGCTCCTCTCTAGCTTTATTTCGTTCTGCCTCTTCGTCGCGTTGACCGCCGATGCCCTCCTCACCCTCAACATCGTCAATAACGACCCGACTAACACTGGTAGCACGAGATCTTGTTCCCTTCCCTTTCCCTTTGAGGTCCCGTGCATTCATTCCGATTTCTTCCATGTCGCAGTGCATGATGGAGATCTGGTTCTGCAACTCTAAAACGCGAGACAAGTGTGACCACAGTTCCTCGTTTTTTACTACGACGTCGTTTGGTTTTCCCTGCGCCTCTGGTTGCACATTGTGGTCAGGCGCGACAAGGGATCCAAGAAAGGACCCGTCGAATGGATCGTAAAGGCCATGGTTGGTGTCTAGAGCTGATGCTCGAGATATAGGACCTAACGCAGTGTGATAAGTAAGTAGAAGCGGAGAATTCGAGATGAATACCGTTCAAGCCGTTGTCGGAGCTGTTCTGTGCATGCTCGAACAGGTTCCCCAGGATTCGATCGTGGGGTAGTGGCTCCAAAGTTCGAGGTGGCTCATGAAGATTGCCGGTGGGTTGCCCTGTTATAGGCGGTTCCCTTGACTCAATCGGTGCATCCGCAGTGTGGGGAAACCAAGACGGCATGTTCAAGCTGGAAGGAGAGCAAAGACGGATCGAATTACTCAAGAGAGCCGCGCAATGATCCGGCCCGCACTGCGGTGGCCCATGCATTTTTGGGAGCCAAACATCAAGTCCAAACACGTCGCCCGGTTTGGGTATATTTTTGTCACCGGACGAGGATAAGAGTAAAATCTTACCTTTTGGGACTGCTTTTGGAGCCTAAACATGATGCAAATCATAGTAACTTTCAGTCTGCGCTATTGACCCAGCAGGTTTTTACAGGCACGTGCTCGGCCGGCCGGCATACCTAATGCGGAGGCCTCAAGATATTTAAGTATTCTCTAGTCCCCTTGACTTGATTCTTCCTCATAATGTATGCCATATATTTCCTGTACTACTATTTCCATTATTCAAGTGGAAGTAAATGCACATTGTTTTCAGAGGAGTTTATAATCAGGAAATGCTGTTGGGATGTAGAAGCGGAAGGCAGGGATCAGACGGCTCTGAGATTCTTATGATATAGGTTGGATGGCTCAGTTGGTTTCCTGTGGTCTCCTATATTGTGAGCTGCCAATTTGGTGACTGTTCGATTCCCGCCATCGGTAGAGTAGTAGACTTTTGACATTTCCCCGGCCGTCGGCGTTTTGTTAAAATGCCTATGTTCTGTTTTTTGGGTCCCGAGGGACGCGGAAAAAAAACATAGGGTATCAAAGATGTTCCTGGGCGTAACAGCATAAATTCTAACACGGTACACGCTAACGTTTGTGTTCCCTGAAAATGGTTTGAACAATTAATTTGACAGACCGATGCTACAAAAAAAGGAGGGCCTACACGCCGAGTCCAAAGATAACTCTCGAACACGACCACCGACTTCTCGCAACAATTTTGGGAGCGCAAATGCGATAGCCGTGAACCCGGGTTGTGGAGTCAATGGAATCGATTCAACGCTGTAGAGTGGTTCCTTCTTGCCCGAGGCCGCGGTGGGAGAAGCAAATTCCTTGAGTAGAATATTGGCTGATTTAAGTTCGTCGGGATCTTGTTTCCACTCCATGGCATTGGTTTCCGCCCACATTGCATAAATAGCTCGGCGGTTAAATGAAGGCTGAGGATGAGTCTTGAGAATTTCGTCCCAGAGCTACAGGAAATAAATAAGACATGCAATCAACCACACCATGAAAACTTACCTGTCCCGGGGTCAATTTTGGATTTTGTCGAACAAACTCCACTACGTCCGCCGGGACGTCGATGGACCAGTAGCTGACGTGATCATCACGATGCAAAATTTTCACAAAGGCAATGTTGTCGTAATCGTTGATTGTGATGTGCAGCCACCCGTGGCATTTGAACGCGTGCATGGCAATTTTATCACGGTGTTTGACTTCTTCTCCCCCCGATTTCTTGGGAGCATTTTGGCGAGCCTCATTTTGCGCACAGTGATACATGAATCGCGTAGATAGTGCTCGCCGATGATCATATTTACTGTGATACCTGTGGAAAACACGTTAGATTTGGGCAAATGATAAATTGTAGTCGCGTACACGAAGCGGTACCTCATTCGGTTCCAAATACGTGCTGCGAGTTGATCGGACTTCTCTCGGCGCGTCCCGGAAATAGAAGAGACGTCGACGCGTGCTTCCAGCTCTAGATTCTCGTCTTGTTGCGTAAGGGCATCAAGGAAATCATCTAGGGGAAGGACTCCCAAGCCGCCACCGTGATCCGCTTCTTCATCTAGACCTGCATCTACAGCAGAGTTTCTTTTCTCCGCTTTCTTCCCTCGGGCTGTTTCGCGGCCTCGGGTTTGACATCGGAGACATGTTTTTGGAAGAGTTCCATCCGGCTTGATTTTGAACGCGCCAGCGGGCTGCGGCACGGAACAGCTTGAGCACAGGAATAGTGCTGCATCAGACATATCGAATCTCGGCAGTGATACGGCGGGAGCGACGTGAGAACTGGTGGTGATAGAAGACGCGATGAGACGTGTTATGTGGTCGTATTACTACACTACTACATTTGGAAATAATAGCACGTGACTGTAAAAACCTGCTGGGTCAATAACGCCTTTTGTAACTTTCGGTTCTCTGAATACTGAATCAAAAATCCATGGTTTTTCCCTGTCTTTTTGGCCAACGAAACATAGGTCATTTTTGTCGCCTCAACAGAAACGAAAAGAACAATATCTCTTTGGAATAAGAAATGGATGATTGTTTGTGGCCGAAATGATGATCAAACATGGGTTATTTTTGAATCTATTTTTTGCGGCAAAAAAACAAGTGGTTTCCGAGTGGCAAAAGACGAAGAAAAAGTATTATTTTTGTAGACCGTTTTAGCTGCTAAAAATCATTCACGCGCTCAGCGCGCGCCGCATCACACGCCAAGCGGACCCGCATCGCGCGCCCAGCGGGTTGCAAGCACACCCTTAGTGCGTCTTTGGCGGGTCCTAGCACACCCTTTGGCGCGTTCTAAAGCGTGCTCTATACACGCGCCGAATGATTTTTAAGAAGCCAAAACGGTCTGCGAAAATAATATTTTTTCTTCGTCGTTTTGGCACTCTGAAACCACTTGTTTTTTGGCCGCAAAAATAGATTAAAAAATAACCCATGTTTGATCATCATTTCGGCCACAAAAAATCATCCATTTCTTATTCCAAAGAGATATTGTTCTTTTCGCTTCTGTTGAGGCGACAAAAATGACCTATGTTTCGTTGGCCAAAAAGACAGGGAAAACCGGTGGATTTTTGATTCAGTATTCCGAGAACCGAAAGTTACACTGTTTTGCGTCATGTTTAGGCTCCAAAAGCAGTCCCAAAAGGTAAGATTTTACTCTTATCCTCGTCCGGTGACAAAAATATACCCAAACCGGGCGACGTGTTTGGACTTGATGTTTGGCTCCCAAAAATGCATGGGCCACCGCAGTGCCGGCGACCCGCATGATCGCAACTACTTTGTTCCGACAGTCGAGCAAGTATTTTTGGCCACCGCCCCTCCAGAAAGAAAATGGCTCGTCTGGTTATACTAAGCTAAGCAGAAACTAGGTCCGAATTCAGATTTTCCATGATTTTACAGCATTTCGGAACATTTTCGAAGGTATAGTGGCAGGCTCTCTGATTCACATCGCAGCATACGG
>JARGYA010000764.1:0-49234 GCA_029204335.1 Mycena vulgaris | reverse complement strand
GCCAACGCCACCCGACCTTGGAAAATCTTGCGTTTGCGGACCTGGCAGGTCTGGCCGAAGCTGCGGAGAAGTACCAGGTTTTTGCGGCGATGAATATATGCCATATACGAATGAAGTATGGCTTCGGCACTCTGTTCCTGCGTCCTACTGAACCCTAGCTCAGAGAATATCTCCCCAATTACGCTGCCGAAATCCTTTCCTACGCCGCGAGGCACGACTATCCGATCCTTGCGGCCGAGGCAGCTCCGAACTTGATTGAGATGCCTCTCGTCGAGGTCGCATCAATATTACCACCGCACATCCTCTTGCCTTGGGTATGTATCAAATTCCTGAAATTCCGACCAGCGACTGAATAAGCTCGGTAGATCAAATACAGACATGAATGGGAAAAGGTTCTGCATGCAGTCCTTTTTCACTCGCGAAGGGACATCACCCTCAGATCCTCGGCCCTTTATGCATGAATTGCAGCCACTTGCGCCCGGTCGATCTCTCGCTCAGTTCGCTGCGCCACATCGAAACTGTGTTCAATCCGCCATTTACTGAACCACTGTGTGGTTCCTATTGGGATTATTGGAGGTTGGACGCAAAGAGGAGAATTGACCAAATTCCCAAGTTCGCCACGGCTTTGTAATAACTGTGAGGACGCAGTTCTTCTTCAGAATCGAGAATCGACATTGTCGCCCCCCGCTAAGCTCCATCGAAGATGAGTTTGACTTCTGGGCAATCAGATGGATCTACCACTCCGAAAGAGTCTGAATACCACCCGCTCGGTGTTCATCAATTCGCTAGATAATTTCCGCCCCGGGCTTCCGAGACGCCGGAGTGGGTGATTGGTGGCCCTGCTGGTGCCCCGATTTTTTCTATCAATATCATCGTTCCCTCGTATCCCAAACCCAGGCCAAAAGGAACTTCACTGCTCGATCTCTTTACTGCACGCCACGATGCTAGGTTCTCTTCGCGTCCGTCCGGGTCCCCCTCTCGGGAACGCGAATGCAAGGCTTGAAGTACGTCATCCTAGCTCTCTTCACGTAAACAGACCTCATTGGGCTACCGAAGCACCGGTTTGTGGCTCAGAGAGCCCTAAGATTCGATAGGCGAACGCCCTAACCGTTTCTGCCTTAGTGTTTCCACCTTTCAGGGTCGCATGGCTACCCACCGTCTTCATTCATTTACAGCATCGGTCTCCCACCAACCCCAACGTCCCATGGACACCGGAATTCAGAGGACCCCTGATAATGGGTGGGAAGGCCTGATTTCAGATTGCGAAATTCGTCAGGACAAAATTAATTTTCCCACGCTTTCTGAGGCTGCGAAAACGATTCTTTTCAGGAAGACAGCATTATTAGTTTTTTTTTGGTCGAAAAATTTTCCGAATTTCGTCAGGATTACGGTATCAGGCCTCCCACCCATTATCAGGGGTCCTGAATTCAGGCACACATAAATCCCGCGTAGCTATACCATATTAGCCGGCACCCGTCCATTATGCATTCCGACTCTGAATTACGCCACACTGATGGGAAGCACTCGACCTGATTTGCTATGCCAACTAACCGCGGGAACACGGCGACTTTGGGGCACCGCGCCCAGACGCCACCTTGCTCTCCTATGTGGCTGCAAGCTAACGCGGCGGGAGCAGTGCGTGACAGGCCGGAACCCTTTATTTATCAGTGGCAAGCCGTAGAATCGCACTATGGGAAGCCGCCACCTAACCTTGGACCCCAAATTTGGTTTTAGCCGATTCAATGCCCTGCGTCCGCTCCCGCTTGCCTTACCTGTTACGACGCCTGCGTTTCTAGGTATGGATCGGACCATCCCCGTTAAGCCCACTGATAGAATAGATTGCAAGAGGAAGTGTATTCCTGCTGCCGCGGCAGTAACGCGAAGCGTCGGAACGTCCGGTCAAGCCAGTGTTCCAACTTCCGAGCCCCGGATCCGACGTTACGTGGTTCAATGCCCGATTCATTCGCAAACGGCTCGGGTGCCTCGCGGTCCTCACCTCGCATACTCTTCAATGACGGTATCTGCTTGATGACGCAGGCCTTCCCCCTCATTACTCGATTCATGAGTAGAAATAAATTTTCGAACCTGATCGGAGTCTGACGGCCTGGTAGAACCATAAACTGGAAACCATTTACTCGGGCTCGAATTCAGACTCCACTTGCTCGTCTAAAGTTGGAGGGTATTTACTCCCGCGGATGCAGAATGGTGGAACCATCCCCAGACCGGCCTTTGAAATGACCGCCCGGAAGTCGCCGGCTGGCCACGCCACCCTGCATGTCCTCACCTGGCTGTCCTAGGATCCTCAAGGCTGAGGCTGCTCGCTAGCTGTCCTCTACTTGACGGCCTGCAAACGCCGAATGTTCCACGAGTACCAATCATCGTTGTCCGAACTTTCTCCGACGCAACAAGAGATGGTTATTTTGACACTCTCTGTGTCACCGCATCCAGTCCCGATGCCTTCCCATTCACATTATTTCTGGAATGGAATCCCCCGAGCACAAACAATGCTCCCGTCCGAATAATACTTGCAAAGCTAACCGAGTTAGGCTCGATCTGACATCTGCCATTGATAATAAATCGCGAACAGCCAAACTGGCAGAAAGCGTTGTGTCGACGCACTTCCCGGATCCGAATTATGTCTGTCTCTTGGCCTTCTAGAAGCACAACGCCACGCAACTCACACTGTGACCCAGCTGGTTGGCGCGCGTGGCCTTCGCGGTTAGCGCTGTCTGGGAAATGATAATTCCGTTTAGCGCGCTGGGTAGCGGTCCGTGACAAGCATCTGTAAATTCTCAATTGAACAGGCGGAAATGGAGAGGAAAAACGGGATGTCTCTAGACCTATCGTCTGGAGCCAAGCCACTGCATTCCGCAATGCACACGGTGGCTTCTTCTGGCGTGTGTGCATTGTTGATACTCACGCCAAAATTTCTTGGCCGACATTAGCCCGCGTCCTTGTCGGAGCAGGATAATAATATCTTTGTCTCGCCTATGATGGATTACTCTGTTTTTATTGATCAGTTGGACGTGGTCGCAGTTAGCTTTTTGCACGCGACGCTACTTCTTCCTCAACACTTTCGCCGCTGTGCTCGAGCTTACCGAAAGGCCCTCAACGTCTATGATAGCATCCCACATGTGATCATCACCATCATTCATACCTTGTCAGCTATCTCAAATATGACAGGGAATGATTCCGCGGAGCACAATCTGACATCCCGGAACAGAGTATTTCCTCCACAAGTCGGCCTTGTGCTGCTTCAGCCCATATCCCGGAAAGGTGAGTTTTGTATTTTACTTTGTGTTAATCCTAATGCAGAACATAGTCCTTTTATGGCCGGAGAGCCCGACTAGCCATACAGTCCGCGAGCTTGCATTGCTGCCGCTGCTTCTGGAACCCTCAGGCTCCGACTTTCTATCGGAGCCCCCGTCGGCCAATGCTCCTTCTGACAGAAACTGACTGGGTCTTCCGGCATAACACCTTGTCCTTCCTCTGTCCATCTCCGCGCACTATATGTTGCTATCTGTGGGCGCGACATATCTGCTGGCATTATGACATATGTGATCGACACATCTTCATTGGTCGTTGATCAATGATTGTCAGGACGGAACAAGGTCTCGGGATTGTGGCCACATTCGGGCGTGATGCATTACATGAGCGGAAGTCTGCATCCATATATGTGTGCGATACCCTTGTGCTTGAATGTATGCCAGCTCTCGCCACTTCCCCGGGTGATGAGTTTCCACGAGCTGTCGCCCTATCTCCCCCGGACCCGTTCTTATCAGCCTCGTGTACCTGCCGTGAACGCTGCTAAGGTCCTTATTCACCTGGGCTCCTGGCTTCAAGACGTACCACTTTCGGCACGTTCATCTCCCATCAGTTCAGCGCGCCAATCCTTGCTTCTTTTGTCCTCGGAGCCGGGCGGAACCGGACCGTGCGCAATCGTCACGCCAGATCTCGGGGCGGAACACAGAATCAGTCTTCCCTGTCATGCCTTTACCATTTAAGCTGTTCACGCAAGGCAAAATCGAACGCGAGAATCGAAAATTCAACCACGTACTGGTCACTAGTGGCCAGATACTTCATAGGCACCATCCTGCGCGGAGTGCTGATTAGTGCTCATCTTTCGCCGCGGCCACTCGCGGGCGGGGCCCGCCATTAATTAAGCCTTGCCGTGATCGTCGGGTGAAACGGATTTTACCTCCTTCTGATTGGCGGGACGCTAATCGCCCATCACACGCGATACACATCCATGTGGCCCAATCTTTTGGGGGACAGGCTGGGACAGGCTTGCTCAATGCTTCAGCTTGAAGTTGGCCCACCCATGGAGCTGCAGTTATTCCGGTGTTAGAACTCTCCTCTTGTGTGTTACGCTGAAGCAAGTGGGTCAAGCCCGACGGGGAGCGGAAATCCATATCAACTCGCGCATTTATCTTTAATCTATCATCTGGCGCCTAGCTGTTGCTCCTTGTTTTTGGACCCGGACCGCTCAACCCATGCCCACTGGGCAATCAAAATAATCGTTAGCGTCGTCGCGGCGAAATGGCCTGATTCAGACATAAGTACGCGAGACGGGAGCGGGATGTGCGCGGGGGGTTTGGGACAACGACGCGCTATCGCCGACTGCTGCAACATAATCTCTGACGGGCGATCAGGGCAACCCTGCGGGGTTCACGTTAGCATTGCGTTAGTGCGACGCGGCGCACGGTGTCTTCAGCGCACTGCCGGCACCTCGTGAGTTTATTTTTGGTCTCCCGTCAATACCGTTAGCTAACGTTAAATATTTGTTTCAAGCTGACGCGCCCTCGTTCTTGTATTTAACAAGGATACCATCCGAGCACAGACTGTTTATCCTACGTCGTTTCAATATGATGCCTCGTCCCTATGCAGGGACGAGGACGGCCCCTACCTTGGGTATTTCCAGCTTGCGTCTCTGCAATACGTACGAACCTCACACATATATCATTCTTCCTTTCAATTTTCAATGATATTGCCGCTCATTTCACGACGAGACACTTATTTCTTATTGACACTGTTTCAACTTGACGGAGGAGAGTAAGGTCTAGTGTAGTGTCCCTCCTCCAACTGTTGAACATGCTGGTTGTCCTCATCTATTCCCGAGGTCTCCCTCGCTACATTTTCTCGTAATGTCGGCGTGCTAGGATCTCCGAACTTCCCCTCCCATCGACAACGTCTGCATGGCTACGTCTTTTGTCATGCCTTCTGCGCGCCAACTTCCATCTAGTTGGATGCCCCTCAGTGCTCCGACGACTCACATCTGCGAGACAAAAATCTATTCAGCCTCGTCTGGTGTTCATCTCGGAACTCTTCCTCGACGGACCCTATGATTCTGCATCAATACGTTTCCCGATACCTCAGAAGATCAGTGGTGAATTTTGGGTGAATTTCAGATTGAGTATTGGCCCATGCGGTCCTTCCTATTTTGTCGACGGGGAGATCAGGATGACTCGGATGTCACCCCAGAGAAACTGTCTCCCGGGCCATCTGTTAGTTTTTATCAGCGCTGGGAGTTTCTAGTTCTCCGCTAATTTGATGGCTCCGTCCCGATAAACCCATATACCCCCGGGATTTACCGCCACAATTGTTTGCGACCCTTTGCTTGGCCTGCTGACAGGATTTATTTAAACATTTTCACTCTTATTGTGAAAGTTCTGTGAAGATCGAGAATCTCTGCAGCAGTACAGGTCTGTGATATTTGAAACAATGCTCCTATGTTCAAACTCATCTCATACCCGGGCCAGGGCGGACTGGCGCTCCCTGGCTGCCCAATTGTCTCATCTTTGAAATAGAACCACTCCAACTAACGTACTATTTCGAAACCGTCGGGTTCAGGGAGGACATCTATCCCCTTCCTAGGCCCCTGCATCGGACTCCTAGCCTGTAAAAGCTGACCCACGCGACCAGAAATTCACCGTCAAAAGTCGGATACTGCTCAGTTCCGTCTGCATTGACCAATGTGACTGGGCTGGTCCTAAACCTTAACATCAGAAGCCTGATCTATGTATTCAATTCGATCTCTGCCTCTTGAGATGATCATCCTATTCAATACATCTCAAACTCAACTCCCCACCATCTCCCAGCCCGAGATCCCATTTTCAGTCCCCACCCACACCCACACTGGGAAGTCATCCCCGCCCCATCATGACCTTTGACGATCGCTTCAGGATTGCGGTGTTGAATCAATTATCTTGGAACAATATCATGGAGGCGTGGATCCTGTAGTATACGTTGTGCCTGTTATGTGGGGCTACTTGGCAGCGCCTCGCCTTCGAATCCCTGCCCGGCATTTGTGAGGCTGGGATACGTCTACGCGCTTTGAGGCTCGTCCCTGTGTGCCTCTCATTTCCCGAAGACAGCTCAACTTCACGACTTCTGACAGCATCAAATCTGCCACTGGCACGCGACGCAGAATAGATGTGGGTTCGCGTCGTGCTTGTCGGATCCACTTGGTCATACTTCGCGTGAAAGTGGATAAGAGGATAGGGAGATAGTGGTCGAACAATCTGAGCTGCCTGATCAGCGAAGATGTATCGGTGGCAAATGCGATCTCGAAGCAAATCCACTGGCGGCGGTTCGAAAGACGCATACTGCGTCAACTGTGTCTGCATTGATATGGAAGAACTTTCTACACGAGTCAGCCATCAATTCAGATCCAAGATCTTTGTGAGTCAGATTCTGCATTCGCATCTGAATGTGGTCAAGTTCACGATGGGAAATCCTTTTCTTTTCAAAGGTTAATTATAACACACCAAAATGAACGGCGTGTGAAGCCTCCGAGAATGCCGGGGCTGCACATGCGGGTTGCACAGTGGGTAGCTGAGATAACGGCTCTGTGTGTGTACAGGACCGCGATTTCGAGTCGCAGGAAATCTATGTGCCGCGGAGCAGATATGTTTTTTTGGAACACGACTGGGACTCAGGGCTTGGGTCTGCCGACCGCCGGAATATTCATGTTCTCAGACCGAGTTCAGGGAGATATGCGTCAGTCTGAAATTCGAGATAAATACCGGGAGATAACACCACCTACGTTCAAAACCTAGTTATATTTTGTTCAGCATCGTTGAAACGACGCGACGCGACTGTCACGTGGCCATGAGGTCCATCAATTTCCCACCACGCTCTTGAAAATCCATTGCGACGACTTCTGCGCGCCGTAATCGACACCTTTTTCGCCGCCACAAAGCTCAAAAAGTCCTTGGGTCCCTCTGGATCTCGTGCACAGACAAAAAACCGCTGCATGGGGCGCTGCAGAAGCCTACCAACAAGGACGAGGCTGCCGACGCTCTTGTATTCTGATTCTGCAGCTCTTCGACTCTTCTAGGGCTGTGCGCCGTCCCTTCGACGGGCACGGCCGTCGTTTTGACGAAACCTGACGAGAACGCTCCGTCACGCGACGGCCGTCATTTCGACAATTCAAACTACTGAGTAAGTTCATAAGTTGTGGCCTAAACTGTGTATTGGGCTTACCTGTGCATGAAACATGCCTTGCAAAAGGCTTACACATCGCATATGACCGTGTATGGCGTGTTTTCTGGACCCGTCGACGGCCGTTTTCGACGGGCACGGCCGTCAAAAACGCAGTCGAAGAGCCCGACGGAACGGGTCGGCTACACGTCGCCGGAACCCGTCGAACCGTTGTGACGGGGACGGCGCACAGCCCTAGACTCTTCATCTTCTCTAGGTAATCCGAAGACGATCAGCTGCGGAGGCTGCGCTTCACCAGGACTCATCTCACTGGTCTTTTCTGTATCCTTGTCCTTCGAGTATCGATCCGAGTCGAAGCCGACCCTTCTATGGCTGCGCACTTTCGCACTACCACGGAAGCTGAATTCCTTACTAAGAAGTGTGCTCTGCCATTAGTCACCTTTCGGCGAACTACGACGTTCCTGTGAAGTGCGTTGGTGGGGGTAGATCGCCTCCCGTGCAGCTGACTCGCCTTAAATTCCAGATTTGGCTGGGTATCATCGTGAAGAGTGACAAAGCGACTTCAATCTGAATAAGCCAGCCCGTATTCGAGGGGAGTGACGTCCACAGTGAGAGTATTTTTATCTGAATCCCGTGCTGATCTCTGCAGGATGAATCACCAACAACTCTTCGGGCGTGACCTAATTTTTGTACAGACGGTATATATAGTGGATAGGTAGAACCGTCAAAAGCGGATAAGATGCCTTTCCCCAAGACCTTCGACGCCTACGTACCCTGCAATATCCAAGAGTTTTTTGCCCTGGCTAAGCTCAAGCCAGACTACGTGCCTTTCGAGACTCTCCGCGCTATCCCGCTCGACCCCGCGCACGCCGCGTCCTTCGAATACGCCAAGAAAATTGTCCCCCGCTTCGGATTCATCCACTCCATCCGGTGCTACTACTTCGCACTCACCATCTTACACAACGGCTTCCCCTCCGGCACCCCGGGGGTCCCGCAGATCTCATTCGAAGAGCTGAACCGCCGGATCTATCACGCATGTATCCTTCACGACCTCGGCTGGACGCATACCGCCGAGGGCCGCGCGCACCCCGCGCACGCCATGTCGTTCGAGTTCCACGGGGGGATCATGGCGTACGACCACCTGCACGCGGCGGCGCCCGCCCTCGACGCGCACCAGGTCGGCGATATCGTGCAGAGCATCTTCCTACATACGTCGCAGTGGGCCTCTGGCACGTCGTCCGCGACCGAGACCCTCATGTTCCTCTCTACGCTCTTCGACGTCCGCGGGTACGATGCATTCGGGAAGGGCACGTTTGATCCCGTGTTCAGCCGCAAGACGGTGCAAGAGATCGAGAAAGAGTACCCGCGGAGCGATTTTGGGCCTAAGAGTATGGAGACGCTCGATGGGGAACTCCAGGAGAAGCCTAACTGTTTGCTCTCTCACTTCCGCCGGGCCGGCGGAGTAAGTCTTGTCTTGCTTCAATGAACGCACACAACTGACGAAGTCTCCCAAGCTCAATGCAACCAACAAAACTATCCGATTCGAGCCGATTGTGCCTGTAGATGAATAAATTCCGTCCCGCGCGGAGGAGACAGAGCGAACGTCGGGTTTCACTCGGAATTTAGTTGAAATATAATGTCACAATTTCTAAAGGCCAAAAGTTGAGCGCCGAATAACGGCGCCTTCACAAGCTTCACATCTGGTTCTTCTAGCTCTGTGTCTCCGGGTACATTTTTTGCCTTGAAATTTGTGTGAAGTTCAATTTAAGCTTACATAAGTTGAACCTACGGAGTTGGAAATGCCGGAGCATCCCGCATGGCGCGCTCCCTTGCTGTTTCTGACAACCATGACGCGCGCGGGGTTGGTTTTGCCCGTTAATCCCTCGTCTTCCTCACCCTGCCTCTTGCTTCTTTCCAGGCCCATGACGTTCCGTAGCAGTCTAGGCCTTGGAGTTGTATTGGAAGCGCGGTGGAGTTGCATTGGAAGCAAGGTGGCCTCTTGCCGCCAGGATCTCGTACATAGCCCCAGGACGTATAGCTTCCAGAGTTCAGGAAGTTAAGGTGATGGTATCCCCCGCCGTCGCACCTTGAATTTCTTTGGCCCGGTTGTATTGTTTCTGCTACCGTCAGGTCTTGGTTCAACTTGTTCAAAGTGGAGTCCGAGGGCATCTGCAGTGCATCTTCACGCTTGCTCCTTGTGCATTCTCCATCGTCGATTTCCCTCGAGGCTCTGAATCTCTGATTCAAACGCCTTCCATCTCGTCAGGACGTCACAATTCTTTCGAGCAGACCCATCTAAGTGGAGTTTCAGACTGTGATCGTAGAGAAAATCCTGAACTACCATCTGGTGGACTTGGCCTGTGCCCCAAAAAATCCTAACTCGAGTTTGAAAATTCGAATTTCCAGTCTTTTTCGTATTTCGCCCCGAGTGATGGCGCATCAATATATTTTGATCTCATCGCTAGTGCAGAACGATCGGGAGGCTCCTTCTTCACAATCCTATACTTTGGTTGGCCAAAAAATGTTGTCTCAATCGAGAGATATGAGCCGAAACCCAATCAGATATTTCTTTTGAACACTAAGTGCAGATCTATGCGCACAGACAAAACCGCCGCATGGCGCTGCATGCAAAGGCCTACCAACAAGGACGAGGATGCTGACGCTCTTGTATTCTCATTCTGCAGCTCTTTGGCTCTCCTCTAGGCCATCCGAGGACGACCAGCTGCGAAACGCGCGCTTCACCATGATTCATCTCACCGTTCACGGGGTCTTTCTGCATCCTTGTCCTTCGAGCATCGATCTCGGAGCCGACCCTTCTACGGCTTCACACTTTCGCACTACCACGGGGCTTGAATCCCTTACCAAGAGACGTGCTCTGGCCTCGGCCACCTTCCGGCGAACCACGGCGTTCCTGTGAAGTGCGTTGGTGGGGGGGATAGGTCGCCTCAGAAGGGGTACGCGTCGTTTCGGCACCTCGATTGCACACCAAGTACGAATTTTTACTCCGATCTTGTCGTGTCCCGTGCAGCTGACTCGCCTTAGATTCCAGATTTGGCTGGGTATCATCGTGAAGAGTGACAAAGCGGCTTCACTCTGAATAAGCCCGAGCCCGTATCCGAGCGGAGTGACGTCCACAGTGAGAATATTTTTCTCTGGATCCCCTGCCGATCTCTGCGGGATAAATCACCAATAACTCTTCGGGCGTGACCTAATTTTGGTGCAGACGGTATATATAGTGGATAGGTAGAACCGTCAAAGCCAGATAAGATGCCTTTCCCCAAGACTTTCGACGCCTACGTACCCTGCAATATCCAGGAGTTTTTTGCTCTGGCTAAGCTCAAGCCAGACTACGTGCCCTTCGAGACTCTCCGCGCTGTCCCGCTCGACCCCGCGCACGCAGCGTCCTTCGAATACGCCAAGAAAATCGTCCCCCACTTTGGATTCATCCACTCCATCCGGTGCTACTACTTCGCGCTCGCCATCCTACACAATGGCTTCCCCTCCGGCACCCCGGGGGTCCCGCAGATCTCGTTCCAAGAGCTGAACCGCCGGATCTATCACGCATGTATCCTTCACGACCTCGGCTGGACGCATACCGCCGAGGGCCGCGCGCACCCCGCGCACGCCATGTCGTTCGAGTTCCACGGGGGGATCATGGCGTACGACCACCTGCACGCGGCGGCGCCCGCCCTCGACGCGCACCAAGTCGGCGATATCGTGCAGAGCATCTTCCTCCACACGTCACAGTGGGCCTCTGGCAAGTCGTCCGCGACCGGGATCCTCATGTTCCTCTCCGCGTACTTCGACGTCGGCGGGTACGATGCATTCGGGAAGGGCACGTTTGATCCCGTGTTCAGCCGCAAGACGGTGCAAGAGATCGAGAAAGAGTACCCGCGGGGTGATTTTGGGCCGATGGGTGTGGAGACGCTCGACGGGGAATTCCAGGAGAAGCCTAACTGTTTGCTCTCTCACTCCCCCGGCGGAGTAAGTCTTGTTTTGCTTCAATGAGCGCACACAACTGACGAAGTCTCTCAAGTTCGATGCATTCAACAAAAGCATCCGATTCGAGCCGATTGTGCCTGTAGATGAATAAATTCCGTCCCGCATGGAGGAGGAGACGGCGCGGACGTCAGGTTGCACTCGGAATTTAATTGAAATATAATGACACAATCTCTAAATGCCAAAATTTGAACGTCGAATAACGGCGCCTTCACAAGCTTCACTTCTGGTTCTTCTAGCTCCGTAAATGTTTGCCGTGAAATTTCTGTGAAGTTCAATTTAAGCTTACATAAGTTGAACTTACGGAGTTGGAAACTAAATTCCGGAACATCCCGCATGACGCGCTCCCTTGTTTCCGACTACCATGACGCGCGCGGGTTTGTTTTGCCCGTTTACTCCTTGTCTTCCTCACCTCGCCTCTCGCTTGTCTCCGGGCCCATGACGTTCCGCAGCGGTCTAGGCCTTCGAATTAAATTTGAAGCACGATGGGTGGCCTTTTGCAGTCTCTTGCTGCCAGGATCTCGTACATAGCCCGGAGCTGTATAGCCTCTAAGGCTTAGGAAGCTGAAGTGTTATTATCCCCCGATGTCGCACGTTCAATCTCTCCTTGGCCCGGTTGTTTTGTTTCTGCCACCATCAGGCCTAGGTTCAAGTTCAAAGTGGAGTCCGAGGGCGTCTGCAGTGCATCTTTACCCTCGCTCCTTGTACATCTCCGTCTAAAATCTGCGTCGTTGATTCTTACACCCTCTTCAGGCCGGGAAACCCCGGTTGTTCCACCATCAGGCCAAGGTTCAAGTTCAAAGTGGAGTCCGAGTCGACGTCTACCGTACATCTTACATCTTCAACCTCGCGTCTCGCAAATCTCCGTCACCGATCTCCCTCCATCCTCTCCGTCACTGACTCAACCGCTGTCCATCTGGCCCATCCCACATGTTCCGGCTGGCTTTTGTTCCCGCCACCATCATGTTTACGCTTTCAAGTTCGAAGTGCTCACTCCTCGCACATCTCCGCCTACGATCTCCGTCGCAGATCCCAACGCTGATTCCGACGCCGACACAACTCCACTTTGACTACGTTGACTTTGGCCTGGGCTGGCTTTCGCTCGTCCCGGACATACATCCATGCGTGATACACCTTTTCTCAGCAGAGCACCAGGATCTACGCCTTCGAAGACTCGGGACGTCACACGCATCCAATCCACTGCGGTTTACATGGAGCGCGCCCTTCGGTCTCGAGTTGAAATCGACTCACCAAAATAATTCAAGGATGGTGAACTTCCCTTCAAGTTGGCCCGCACATCCTGGTTCTTTCGTTGCGTCGCCATCAGGATCAGGCCTGGGCTCAAGTTCAAAGTGGAGTCCGAGGCGTCTCATACATCCCATCTACAACCGCCGTCTACTATTTCCGTCTACCACTTCCCTCGAGACTCGGACTCCCTGTCGCCGATCCCAACGCTAACACCCACACCGACCGACGCCTATCACTAACTCAAACGCCCCACTTTGACTTTGGCCTCAGGGGCTCGCTCGTATCGAAACCACTGCATCTCGCTTTTCAACAACGCACGCCTGCCCTTCATGGAAGCTTAAACCACTTCTTTCGGTCCAGACTCTACACCATCAACTAAGGCATCGGTATCGGTGACGGTACTGGTGTTGGGAATCGGGAACGTTGTCCGTATCCGCCCTTCCCTTTGTTCTCGAGTTGAAAAAAAAAAGAGATGCGCCGACGGCACAGTCGACTCTCAAAATAAAACTCAGGGACGGGTCTCCCCTTCACAACCAGCGCTGGCACGCCGTTCGACTCGGGAGCGTTATCCGTATCCAGTTTGCGCGCCGTTTGTTCTCCAGTTGAAAAAAAAAACGAGATACGCCGACGGTAAAGTCGACCCCAAAATAAAACTCAGGGACGGGTCCCTTCACAACCAGCGCCGGCACCTCGCTCGACATTAAAATAAAATCAACCCCGATCCGTCCATTATTAATATTTCAAATTTCCCCCCCACCCGGCCTCTCGGGCTGCTCAAACCCACCGCCACCATCTCGCATCAACTACCTACCCCTTCCCTTCTTCCACTTCGAGTTCCAGCTCACCAAATCATCTTCAAACTTCAAAGTGGAGCAGCGTCGATTGCACACATCACGTATCGTAATGACTCCCTCGGAGTCACTGCACCCTGCATCGGCGCTGTCCCGCGTCGTCTCCCATTTTTATCTTCATTTTCGTCCCTGGGCACCGTCGCCGCTGGGCCCGGGATACAGTGTACACACACCCTTCCTCCCCCACCCCCCGATTCTCCGAGTCCGCACACATCCCACATCCCACATCCCACATCCCACATCCCACATCCCCGCCAGTCCCGCCCTTGTTCCCCATTCCGGAAACCCACTCCGACTCGCGGATTCCGACGTCGCCGTTGGCAGCGGTGTGAAAAACCCCAGAAACCGCGCTCTGCAGAAGGCGAAGCCGAAGTCGACGTCGAAGTCGAAGTCGAAGTCGAAGCGGCCCCCGTATGTATGCACCATCTTATCCCACACCGACACCACGTCCCAGGCTGCCTGCCACCCCCGTCCCATGTAGTAAATGCTGCAGCACAATGCGCACTCCGTCACCCGATGTAAGCAATTATGTAGTGGGTAGAATCCAGACCGCTCTCTCCCCGCTCTCGCCCCGCCACTCCACCCCGCGCTCCCACTCCACCCTCGGGATGACACTTCGGCAGCTAGCGTGGGGATTCGTCCCTCGGGCTCGCGTGGTCGAGTCCCAGTTTCGCCGACAGCCCTCCGAGTCCCATGACGCGACTCAATTAAATCAGTCCGTGAATCAAATACCCCCGCGAATTAAATTAAATAGCCCCGCTCCCGCTCCGAGTCCGCTCCACCTCCGAGTCCAATCGCGATCCGCTTCGGTGTTTTTAAGTTCGGAGGATGCACTTCTCGAAGTCCAAGGGCCGCTTGAATTTAAGTAGTCTCACGCAAGTCCAGTCCAGCAAGACATCAATTCCAAGACAATTCGATTCAATTTTCCCCTCCTACCAGTACCTACCTAGTACCTAGAGTACAGCATACAAGCGAATACATACATCATAACCATAGCGATTACACCCGACGATAGTCTACACCGGGACGAAAAAAAGCGAGTGCGCGCGTCAGCGTGAGCGGACGCAGCGCGAGGAGAGAAGTCCGCCTCAGTGTCTTTAAAGTCCTCGGATGTACCTACCACTCAAAGTCCAAGGGCCGCTCGAATTTAGTTTGCAGCAACACATCAATTCCAAGACAATTCGATTCAATTTTCCCCTCCTCTCCTACTAGTACCTACCTAGTACCTAGAGTACAGCATACAAGCGAATACATACATCATAGCCATAGCGATTACACCCGACGATAGTCTACACCAGGACGGAAAAAAAAAGTCAAGTCCTCTCCCTCGTTTCAAGGAAGAGTAAGAGGGAAGAGGAAGGGGAAGGAAGAGTACGGCGGGGAAATAGCAAGCAAGCAAGTAAAGTAAAACGCCCGCGCCGCGAGTAGAAAGACGAAAGAAAGAAAGAAACACGAAAAAATAATATCCAAGCGGACGAGAATAGTGTACCACCAAAGGAGAGTGCGGAAAGGAGTGTGCGTAGTCCAAGCGAGTGACGACCAAGACCAAAACCGAGACCAAGACCCAAGACCCAATAAGTGAGAGCAGCAATAAGTGAGGCCAATAAACCAATAATCAGGTAATAAGGGTAAGAGTAAGGATAGATACGCGAAGCGAAGAAACGACAGTGAAGTGAAGAGAAGGAAGGAGAGATTAAGATAAGCGTCGGCGAATGATAAAAAAACCCCAATGACCGAAAGCGGACCAGTAGACCGCGGAACCAGCAAGACGACGGAGGGAGGGAGGGAGCAAGAAAGCGAGCGAGCGTGTGTGCGGTGTGGTGATATGTGCAGATGCGAGGCGAGGCGAGACGATCCGCGCGGGTGTGTGCGCGTTTTGAGGCGGCGAATAGATAAGATATAATAAGGTTCTGTGAGGAGGAGGGTTAGCCTCACGGAAGAAAGAAAAGAAAAGAAAAAGACACGTACACGAACTCCTCCCTTCCCTTCCTTCCCCTCCTCCCATCTCATCACGCATACACCCCTCCATGCCACTCGCCCTGCTGATGACTTTGACTCTGCTGCTGGGCGTGCTGACTTTGGTGCTGCAGCGCCGCATAATACTGCGCGTTGCTCATCTCCGCCCCCTGCTCCTCCTCCACAGGCCACGCATACGGCGCATACTCCTGCTGCTGCGCCTGGTGCATGGAAGGATGGGGGTGGGAAGACGCGTAATACGGCGGGCTCTGCGGCGGGCTCGGGAGGTACTCCTGTGCTCCGCCTCGTTGCCCCTGCTGCTGCGCCTGCGTGCCCCAGAACGTGGGACTGCACGGCGGGCTGCTGTGCGGCGAGCCCCTTCCGCGTGCATCGTAGTGCGACGACGACGAGGCGGAGGTGGACGCGGAGGAGTGCGAGGAGAGCGAGGAGGACGAGGCGTAGCTCATCAGCTGGTGCCCGTGCCCGTGCGACTGGTGCGAGTGGTGCGCCGACTGGTGGGCGTGCGAGGGCGGCGCGGCGAGCGCCGCGTAGATCGCGTCCGCGTCGCTCTCCTGCTTCACGTACACCTCCCCTCCCTGCTGCGCCTGCTGTGCCCCGCCGGCGCCGGCAGAGAGGTAGTCCGCCGCCTCAAACGCCACGGCCGCGGGGCTCCCGAGCGGGCTCGCGCGGTACGCGTACATGCTCGGCGAGAACGCGGGCGAGGGGTACGGCGGGCTGCCGCTCGTCGGGAACGCGGCCGCCGTCGGCGAGTTGGGGAGCGAGGCCGAGCCGCTGCCGAAGGGGAACTCCGCGCCGCCGGCGTATTGCTGGTGGGGCGAGGGGAACGGCGAGCGCCGGTGCTGCGAGGAGTGCTGCGGGTAGGAGTGCTGGTGGGAGTGGGTGGAGCGGACGCCGGCCATCATGGAGGCGTTGACGCCCGCGAGCGCGCGCATCATGCGCTCGTTGAGGGGCTTGTCCTCGGGGGCGGAGTGCACTGTCTGTGGGGAGGAAGAAGGGGGTTAGTATGTGCGGAGATAAGGGAGGGCGGGGCAGAGGAAGGGAGGCAGAGGGGGGGAGAGAAGGGGGAGGAGGGACCCTCACCTGCGCATGCTGCCTCAGATTATCAAGCCGCGAGAACTGCTTGGTGCAGTGGCACGCGAAGGGGCGCTCGCCCGTGTGTTTTCTGCGCGAAAAAAGAAAAGAAAAGTTATGTCAGCATCAGCGTCGGAATTAAATCGGGCAGGTAAGGGAGGATAGAGCAAGGAAAGAGGTAGAGGAGGGGATAGGCGTCGAGTGCACTCGAGCACTCGAGCGGCAAGGGAGGCCGTAAGCGTAAGCGCCCGCGCGTCAGCGGCTCGGCTGGGGCCGGCAGGCGCCAAGCGGAAACGGAAGCGGACACGGCATCATCTATCCATAGCTCGACGCGCGACAGCGCGTCTCCGGCGGCCGTGTCGGCGTCGTTGTGGCCCCGATGATCGTCGCTGCCCGCCTGAGCAGCTGCAAGCGGCGAGGAGCCCCGCGTAGGGAGGCGCAGAGGCGAGCCCAGAGCAGAGACTAGCGAGGCAGACGCGAGCCCCACATCCCCACCGCGACGCAGAGGGGGCACGGAGAATGAAGCGCCGAGAGGGGGCGGTGAGACAAGGAGAGGGGCGAGAGAGGAGAGGCGGGGGCTTTTCGGGGCCCGGGGAATGGAGTGGAGGGGTGTCTCGGTGAGTGAGGGGGAACAAGGGATGGAGGAGGGAGCGAGGGTAGGAAAGATAGCGAAAAGACAATAGACAGAGACGAATACACACCTTATGTGCCGTGCAAGATGCTCGCTGCGGCTAAAGACCATACGGCACTCGCCGTAGCCCGCGCACTGGAAGGTCTTTGGCGGCGCGCTGCGGTAGCGCTTGCCCCCGGCGCCACCTGCGCTCCCGGTGGGGGGACTCTCGTCGCCGGCGGGCAGCGAGTAGTCGAAGGCGGGGTGGTAGAGCAGAGACGGGTGCGGGTGGAGGAGCTGCATCTCCGCGGCGAAGAGGGCGTGAGGGTGGGGGTGGTCGGAGGGCGGGCTCGGGCTCGGGGAGATAGGGAGGGCCTGCTGGGGGAGGAAGGAGAGCGAGGGGGGCGGCATCGGAGGTATTAGGAGAATAGTATGCGTCCCGTCTCGACTTTAAATGAGCGGACGTTAGAACGAAGAAGAACCAGAGGTGGTGGGAGGTGCTCTGTATGTAATGTCCCCAGAGCTAATACGCGCACACAGCCGTGGCTGGGCCCACCCATAGGCACCATCACATCCGTCCCAATTGGGGAACATCGGGGAAGACCGAAAGGGGACGCAGATCGATCGAGATCGAGATGAATGACGCTCAGATCGCGCCGCCGCGTCGGGGGGCCATCCCACGCTGCAAAGAAGCGATCACCTCGGCCAATCATGCCTGCTGCCAGATGACTGACTGGCAGACAGACAAGGACGCGCACCGCCTTGGAATCTAGTTCTGCCTCCGCAAACAGATTATCCGCGCGTTAGCAGAGCTATCCAATACACGGCGAAACACACACACGCTATCATATCCCTCGAGAGATCCACGCTAATTACGTACCGCTAATGCAAATCCAGCCCAGTCTGCTCCCGCGTCCCCTCCGTCTCGTCTACCGGGGGCCGCGGCCGCCGCTTGCCGTGTGCATTGTGCAATCGCTTCCTACAATACTTGCCGTCGGCACGCTTGACGCGCCGCCAATATTAATTCCAGCAGTATTCCCACAGAACCCTACACCCACCCACAGCTGGAAAGAGACTGTCTCGCACCGCGGCCATCGGCCGACCGCCCCGTCCTCCGGATCCGCAACCCAACGTCGCTTAGTATTATTTTCCTTCTACCTCCGAAAATTATGTGTTGCGCACGCTGCGATCGCCTTTTTCGGCCAGCCTCTCCATGTGCTCCCAGCGAGCGAGCCGGAGGCGAGTTGCTCACAAGCTCACGGCGAGCGGCAAGGTCGCGCGCACCGCAGGCTTCGTCTTCCTTGCGAGTTCCAGACGAGCCGTAATGAGGCGCGCGCCGCAGGCATTCTATGCGCCGAATGCCTAGATAAGCCTAGGTAAGCTCCATCGTGGGCTCGCGTTATTTGATTTTATTTTCCCCATCTCCTCTCGTTCCTCCGCGCTGCGGCCATCTCAACCCATCGGCACAACGGCCCCGCCCTCCGCATCCCAACAGCGCTTGGCATTATTTTCCTTCTACCTCCGAAAGTGCCGTAGCTGCTTCCCCATCAGCACAAAGCTGGGGATGGTGGGTGGGGGAAGCGGTGGGCGAGCGAGCCTTTGGCTCGCTCCCCGCGAGCTCACGGCGAGCCGTGAGGAGGCGCGCGCCGCAGGCATTCTTCTTTGGGCGCCGCAGGCAATCTATGCACCGAAGCATGCATCAGCACAAAGCTGCTTCCGCCTCGTAATTCGTCATTATCATTCGTATTTCTCTGGGTATTTCTCTTGCTATTATTTCCTTTTCTCTTTATCGCATCTTCATCTCCATCAATCCCTATCCCTCTCCACTTACGCGCCGCAACGGCACCCTCGCTGCGGTCGCGACTCGCGCGTTGCGATCTATCCCCCGCCTGTCGCCGCCCGCCAGTGTCCCAAAAAATTAAAATTAAAATCAGGCCGCTTTGGGTTAGCCCCCCGCCCCCGAGTCAGTCCTGTCCACCATATGTATACGCGGGGATGGTGGGTGGGGGAGGCGGTGGGCGAGCGAGCCTTTGGCTCGCTCCCCGCGAGCTCACGGCGAGCCGTGAGGAGGCGCGCGCCGCAGGCATTCTTTCTTCAAGCGCCGCAGGCAATCTATGCACCGAAGCATGCATCAGCACAAAGCTGCTTCCGCCTCGTAATTCGTCATTGTCATTCGTATTCTCTGGGTATTTCTCTTGCTATTATTTCCTTTTCTCTTCATCGCATCTTCATCTCCATCATTTTTGCGTTACTCTCCATACTCACGCGCCGCAACGAACCCTCCCTCGCTGCGATCGCGCGGTTGTAATCTATCCCAAAGCGCATCATCCTTCGCCTGTCGCCATGCCCGCCAGACGCCTACGCTGTCCCAAAATTTAAAATCAAGCCGCTTTGGGTTAGCGCCCCGCCCCCGAGTCGGAGGCCTGTCCGCCATAAGTTATGTATACGCGCTTTCTCCTTCCGTCCACCGCCATAGTAACCGTGATGTGATATGCATTCTCCACTCTCTATTGTCGTCTGGGGGGATGGTGGGTGGGGGCGGCGGTGGCGGTGGGGCGAGCGAGCCAATGGCTCGCTCTCCGCGAGAGCTCATGGCGAGCGGCAAGGAGCCACGCGCCGCAGGCATTCTTTCCTTGGGCGTCGCAGGCATTCCCTTCGCCCGCATATACTGATGTCTAGGTAAGCTCCATCGTGGGCTCGCGCTATTTTATTTTTCCGTTTCCTCTCGTTTCTCGCTCGCTCGCGCGCCTCACGAAAGGCGCATCATCCTCTCCCCGTACGCCTGCCACCAAAAAAGCATGCCTCGTTTGCGCCCGTTCGTCGCCATGCTGAAGATTTATTCTGTGTCCACCTGCGCCGTTTCGCCTCTTTTGCGCTCGTTCCCCCTATGCCCATGCGGCCGCTTTCTTGCCAAGCGCCCTATTAGCCCTTGATCATTAATCGGTTTCGCTGCGCATCCTGTTCTTCCTTTCGGGTTCAAATTTCTGGTGTCCTATTGTCCTCTCCTTCGTTTTCGCCGTTTTAGGCTAGCTTCCTTCCCCTGTCTGTGTCGCACAGTGTCGACGATATTGATCATGGCCAGGCAGCGCCAAGTTCAAGAATTGATTGATGTTCAGCGCGCCAAGTTCAAATTCAAGAATATCGGAGATAGCGGTCCGCCGCGCGCGCCAAGTTCGACTTGCGCCAAGTTCGAATATGTGCAATAAGCGCGCGCTAACTCTAGTGCTACCAAACTTTATCCTTCCGTTCCTTCTGTTTCTGTTCCTGTTCTCTAATCAGCTGCCCCCCGTCCAAAGTTCACCTTCGACGCACGCGACTCCGGCACTCCATCCCTCCCCCGAGCCAGCTCCACACTTCCAAATTCCATCAGCACTAACTGGTTGTGAGGATCTTCATCTCCCGCTTCTAGGGGATGGTGGGCGGGGGAGGCGGTGGGCGAGCGAGGAGATGGTGGGTGGGGGCGGCGGTGGGGCGAGCGAGCCGGAGGCGAGCTGCTCGCGAGCTCACGGCGAGCCGTGAGGAGGCGCGCGCCGCAGGCTTCATCTTCCCTGCGAGTTCCAGACGAGCCCTAAGGAGGCGTGCGCCGCAGGCATTCTTTCTTCGGGCGCCGCAGGAAATCTATGTGCCGGAGGCATCCCCTTCACCCGCGTATGCCTAGGTACGCCCTTCTCATACTCGCGTTATTTTCCGTCAATATTGCTTGGCCTGTATTTATGTATTATTTCCACCTCAATCCCCATCCCCATCTCCCCGTACCTGCATAATTCATGGTTTACCCGTCGATTTCGCAGTTTTGGGCTAGCTTCCTTCCCTTGTAGTCGATGCCGCTTCTCTCGCCAACCTCAATCAAGAATGCGATTGATGTTCAGCGTGCCAAGTTCAAGTTCAAGAATATCGGAGATAACGGTCCGCCGCGCGCGCCAAGTTCAGCTTTCGTTAAGTTCGAGTGTCCGGGGATGGTGGGTGGGGGAGGCGGTGGGCGAGCGAGCCAAAGGCTCGCTCCCCGCGAGCTCGCGGCGAGCGGCAAGGAAGCGCGCGCCGCAGGCAATCTTTCTTCGGGCGCCGCAGGCATTCCCTTCGCCCGCGTATGCTTGTGCCTAGGTAAGCTCCATCGTGGGCTCGGTATTATTCCCTGTTCTCTTGGACATCCCATTCTGTCAAGTCCGAGTTCAAGTTCAGCGCAGCCGGGTGCGTCGAACCTAGACTCTTTACCAGTCTGCCTGCCTACGGGATGCACCAAATGTAAATGTGGCAAGCACTGTTACCGTAGGCAGACGGGTACCTCTCGTTACGCTTGATTGAGCGGGGCGAGAGTGCGAAATCTTTTGATGACTGCCGTTCTGGGGTTGGCCATGGATGATGGATCTGGACGGTTTCAAAAATGCCAAAGCCGGGGCATGCTTGAGCTGCCCATCTGGAGACATATATTCCCTTGCAATTCCCCTGGGGCCTTATTCATGGGTAGACTCGTTACCAGTCTGCTGTACGGAATGCAATAAATTTGGCGAGCACTATTGCCGTAGGCAGACTGGTACTTCTCGGGATTGGCAATTGAGCGGGGCGGAAGTCCGAAATATTGTGATGGCTGCTGGTCTGGCCTTGGCCATGGATCCGGACGTTGTCAAAAATGCCAAAGCCAGGGTATGCTTGAGTTACACATCTGGAGACATCTATTTCCTTGCAATTTCCTGGGGGCTTGTTCATGGGTAGACTCGTTATCAGTCTGCCGTACGGAATGCAATAAGTGTGGCAAGCACTGCTACTGTTGCCGTAAGCAGACTGGTACTTCTCGTTACGCTTGATTAAGCGGGGCGGGGCGAGAGTTCGAAATCTTTTGATGACTGCTGTTCTGGCCTTGCATCTGGACGTTTTCAAAAAAAAATGCCAAAGCCAGGGCATGCGTGAGTTGCAAATCTGGAATCTGGAGACATCTATCTCCTTGTAACTCCCCTGGCTTATTCATGTGCATGGGTAGAAGTGACAACTGGTTTTACAACCGAAATGATTCGGTGAAACAAGATAATTGATGGCCGTGATCGGCGCCACTCAAAAAATTCAAACTCCCGCCTCGCTCAATTAATACCAGTCTGCCTACAACAACGGTGCTCGCCACATTTGCTGTGTTCCGTAGGCATACTGGTTACTAGTCTAGGTTCGACGCAGCCGGTTCAGCAGCTTCCTCTCGCCATTTCTGATGGGATTGTTTCGTTTGAGTACTCCATAGTGCTCTAGAATTTCTCCGGATCCCTGCCTGAAATCTCTTGGTCTCGGCCTCATCCACCGCTTCTTGAGATGGCGGGTGGGGGAGGCGGTGGGGCGAGTGAGCCAAAGGCTCGCTCCCCGCGAGCTCACGGCGAGCCGTGAGGAGGCGCGCACCGCAGGCAATCTATGCACCGGAGCATCCCCTTCGCCCGCCCATGCCTAGGTAAGCTCCATCGTGGGCTTGGTATTATTCCCTGTTCACTTGGACATCCCATTCTGTCAAGTACAAGTTCAAGTTCGATGCAGCCGGTTCAGCGGCTCCCTCTCGCCACTTCTGATGGGATTGTTTCGTCGAGTCCTCTATAGTGCCCTAGACGCTCCTTCGGGTTAGATTTACATACATAGGTTTATTCATTTTCGCGGGCTCGCCGCCTTCCAGCGACGCAGTATTGCGATTTTTCTGATATTCTCCCTTCCCCCGGAGATGCGGGATGAGGGCCCCCGCTTCCGATTTCCTGCACATATTTCGAGCTTCGCCAATGTCCTGTCCGTTTATCTTTTTTTTCACGTCGGGTGGGCACTCACATTCGGACATACCGCCGACGCCCACGTCGGACCCCAAATTGAAGCTCCCCCGCGATATGCCCCTCCCCACCGCGCCCGTGCCCCAGCGCATGGCGCCTGTCATCCCCATTTAAATTTAGTTCGAAGTAAAACAAACGCCGGCGCGCGGGATCTACCCTTACATCTCTTCGAAGTGAATCTCCCTCGAAGTCACTACCACGCGCAGGCCGCACAAAAACTGAACCCTCCTTTTTTTAAAGCAGAATACGTAGCGAATCGAATCGAAGTGAAGTGAATCTCCCGCGAAGCCATCGCCAAGCGCCCGGCCGCACAAAAGCCGCACCCTCAAAATTTTCCTGCCAGTGACGAAAACCCGAAAGCCTCCATATTACCGGGGATCCTAGCTACGCCACCGTTGAGACGCCGCCGAAAAGCCTACCGGCGATTCAGATCCACGCCCCGGGAGATGAAAGGGAAAGGCTACCGCTGATCATGATTACCTCTAGCGCTGAGCTGTGGTTAAATCGCATCGCGCCACGTTTCCGTCCTTGACTTCGCACCAAAAAAAAAAGAAGGAAGAACACGCGTGCGGCGATCCAGATCCACGCCCCCGGGAGAAAAAAGGCTAAGTTTGATCTTTATCTTTGATTGGCGCTGGTGGGTGGAGTTCGATTATTTCGGGCGCGACGCGTAGAGTTTTTTGAGGCGCGGCGCGTACATATATCTTCTTCAGAGGCTGGGGCATCGATCTTTTTGCGGACGTCGATCTTGAGGCTGGGGTGCCGATCGTTGACTATTATACCCAACGCGCCGGTTGTTCAGGCTCGGCCCGAGGCGTCTGGATCCGCAGGCTGAGACCGGCAACTGCAGGGTCTTCCCACCAACTGAATTGAATGCCAAAACTACACCGCCTCAACAGAGAACAGCAGAAAAGAAGGGACAAAGCCCACCAGACAAACGAAGAAAGCCTGCCGGCGATCCACGCCCTCCTGGGAGGCTAACTCTGATCTCTATCCCCGCTTCAACTGATTACCTCTCCCGCTGCGCTGCGGCGCATTGAATTTGAATTAAATTAAGTTGGCGCGCTCAGAATTGTGCGTAATGTGTGGGTGATGTGTGAATCCTGCGCCATCGCAACGGGTGACGTTTTGGAAGGGGAAGTGGAAGTGGAAGGGAAGTGAAAGTGAAAGTGAGAGTGAGAGTGAAAGTGAAGGCGAAGGCGAAGGCAAAGCACGCTCCTCGTTTTCCATTTTCTTTGTGGCAATGCCTGTCGCTTTTGACGGACTTCCGTGTACTTTGACTTCTTTTTTTTTTTGGGGGGGGCGCTTCTTCTTGCCCTCTCGCCGCGCTCTAAATCCAGATCAAAGCGGAAGACGCAGACTCGGATTCAGCCACACATTGATTATTGGGAGAGTCGAGCTCGGGGATTCGGAAGGGAAGCGTCACGCATTCCTTCAAGTTGGGTGCGGCTAGCCGAGCCGAGACCCGGATCAGCCAACAGTCCCACGGTTCACCCACCCCATGTTCAATTTTTGAGGTGCAACTTAACCAATGAATGATAATCTCTTTCCGCACTGAGTCTTCTCATCACGTCTGACTTATTAGGGGCCCGAGTTTGACGTGCGAAAAACGCGTATTGTGGAAGGATTCAGGCGATGTGAGACGGGGCCGGGATGAGTGATCCGGCGCTCGGCAACTCGGCAAGGCGGCGGCAGTCCACAGTTTGTTCAGCCCGTGCAGCCTGTATCGTGGCAGCGCGATAGGCCGTCGATGGCATAGATACATAAGCGTACCTCAACGTACTCAGTCATGGGGTGGTGTGTCCAGGTACGATGAAATTATATCCGTCCAGAATCGAGATTGAGATATGTAGGTAGGTGAAAGCGAGAGTTCCACCCCGAGGGAGCGGATAACACACCCATACCTTTTTTGTGGACCTGAAAGTAGCGGGCGCCGATCTCGCGGGCTTTTCTGGCAGCAACCAGACACGCGGATTAATGCACTGCGGGTGGTTGGCTCTGGATCCGCCCAGTTGCCGTTCGCGCCGCACAGTCGTTCATTGACGTGGCCATAGATAAGGGCTCTGATTCGGACCGCGGAAAGAGATAGTGACGCGGACACGAAAACAGATCTGTATATACGGGGCTGGGAAGAAAATATTGTGCATAGAACGTACGGTTTGGTTCAGCGGCGCGTCCAGAGCTGTTGTGCCCAGAAGGATTAAGCGTGTGTGTGGGACTCTGAGATTGTGGCTTGATTCGTCCTGATAGATGACGCGCGCGGCCGAGCAAGCTTATTTCGGCACTCGTCTCATTTTGTACTGTTGTTTCGATGTCTGCACATTATACGGGCGGGGATCAACACTTAAGGAAGGAAGAACGTAAAATAAGCGTGTGCGTGTGGGAGAGTTCTGCATATTCAGACCGGTGGAGCGAGCGAGCGAGGAAGCAGCCAAGGTAACACGCGGGTCCGAGAGCCGATAGCGTTTGGATTGCGTTTGACTGACATGGGAGCGCGCGGGCATGGGGTCCGCGCGCAGGTCGGGGTGCGTAGGATGATCACGCGATGGGCGTGCGAGGCTCAACAGCTCGGAGGTGGATGCAGACTATCGGTTCGGGGGCATCGGCGTTGGAGTTAATTGAGAGGTGGGGAGGAAACGGGAAAATATTCCCTGTCAAAATGAAAGGTGGGCAAGTTGAACAATAATATTCGGAGGCTGACTAGTACTTTTGGGTGGTTCGTACTCGCTTCCACGCCAGCGACGGTGTGTTTTTGGGTCTGAGTGGTCCGTGCGCGCGCGAGCCGAAGCCAATTCCAGTGTACTCCTGAATATCGGAGGTTCGTCCCGGATAGGACTCACAGAAATCAGAATAGGCATATTCAGTTCTATTTCGAAGCGTGTTTAAATGGCGCACCGTGATATATGTAGCTTGGGAAGATTTATTTCCGCGTGAGCGTTGAGTGTTGAGCGCCAAGCCTAAGGATAGGATTGAATTAGCGTACCCACCCCTTAAATATAGCTCCATTCGCGCGCAGCGCACCGCGCCGGAGGCGCATCTAGCAGGAAGGGTTCGAGAGCAGGAAACTCGTTATCGGTGGGAAAATGGGAAGTAACCGTTGAGAGCGCCTCATCGGGACAAGGGTTCTACTCTGATGCGCATTTCTTGCGAGTCGATAAGGGACCGACGAAGGGATCCGCGCCGGGGGCCGAGTGTGCATCACTGCGAATGTGGAATAGCATGCGGCGGTGGGAAAGCGTGGATTCAGCATCGGGCGCGTCTGATTGGGCGGGACCTCGAAGCGAGTGGTTCCGACTGGCGGGCGCGTTTCGGGATTCGATAGCAGTGCGGGAAGGCATACGTATCGGGGGGAAAGGCCAATTTTAGCCTGGTACGCGCTTAATTAGGAGATAGGCGATGTGAGGGAAGTCAAGATCGAAGCAAGCGGTCCCGAATCGCGGGCGCGACCGCATAAAGTTGTTCGCTATCGCCGGGAATATGACTGTGCGCAGCTATTTGGATGTCCCGGAGTATGGGATGCCCCGGAGAGTGAACTTTTCACTGCGGTGCCCATGGGTTGGCGGGACTTGGCGGCGGGTGTGAGCTACGCCACCACCCAACCCAAATCCACGGGAGAGGCTAGTCATGGAATTTATATTTTGTTCGTCCCTCGCCAGGCGGGTAGACCGGGAGTCTGAACCCTTGAGCCGTGCAGACACTCGCTGCAACAGTGTAACCCCGGAATTACAGGACACAGTAGAAGAGCGCTCACGAGCCTGTGAAATTCGACGCACTCCCCCGGAGTTCTCGGTTGCGCCATGCTAGGGTTCCTGCTTGTACTTTTCAGACCGCTGGATGTGCCATCGGGAGCAAAGATAGTATTTACGTGACGCGCTCGCGCTGCATTCATGTGAATCCACCTAATAATACTCTGCTAAGTTGGAGGTTTCTCTGAATAAAGCTCCGCCAGGTCCGATTCTCACCAGATAACCCATGATAAAGTAAACAATCCTGGACCATTACGCCCACCCGTCGGATCGAACCATCCCGTGAGTAATCGGGCGAGTTCTTCCGGCTTCCCCTGAACGTAAAAAAAATGCGCTCACAGGGACGTCGGGGAGCAGAAGCATTACATTTTGATGCCTACGTGTCTCCGTAAACCGGCTTGCATGAGGGTGGGTGGTCAGGTACGCAAGCTACGGGCGGAATACCGCCCAGACGTACGAAACGCTCACGCCACGGAATTCGAAGAGATATTGATGTTTGACGAAGTCGGATTAGACCCGGAGTAAGCCGGTGGTTGTTCTGATGACTCTGAGGTGGTTAACTGGTTGGGTTCGGCGGAGATGCATATACATACGTAGAGGTGTCTATGGTCAGCTCAGTTCCGCGAGATGTTGCATCGCGAGAAGGAGTTCGGCATTAGATGTCTCGCTCGATGTGGTTAACTGGTCGGGTTCCGGCGGAGATGCATATACATACGTAGAGGTGTCTATGGCCAGCTCCGTCCCGCGAGATGTTGTATCGCGAGAAGGAGTTCGGCATTAGATGTCTCGCTCAATGGATGGATGTGTGTATGGGCTGAGATTCGGGTCGGGATGTATGAATGTATGAACAACCCGGAGATCCAATCTGCGCAAAGGGTCGAGCCGGGGAAAGATACTATGTATCGAATATCACCACTTCCCCGGTCGGCGTTCAGCAGTTGCGGATCAACAGTTACGGAGCGTCAGGCCCCTTGAAGATGGCGCCGATGAATGAATGAGCAACGCGCCTTCCCAAGGGCGAACAGCGGTTCAATCAGAACATCCATATGCATGTCAGGATCCTAGGAGAATGTACTGCGAGCTATAGCATATCCAGATGGCGCGCCATATTGAAACCTCTCTATGCGGAATGAGGACTTTGGGGCGCCCTATCAGAATACCAGAATTGTCCCGACCTCCAACATATCCAGATGGCGAGGAACGGCGCGTCATATTGAAACCCTAGTAGGATTTGGTGTGTCCTATCAGAACACAAGAATACGTCGCGTCGTGGGCTATCAGAATACACCACTGAGGTCGGGCGTCCAGTCAGACTCCAGATGGTGAGGGGGAACGCGTCATGTTGAAACGGACGCGGTGTGGCGTACGGCTTTGTGGTGCGTTGAACCTGTATTGCGCAAGCGCCGGTACGGGGTACACAGCGAAGGCGAAAGGATGACAGCGCGAAGTCTAGCGGCGGATGGATCCGCTGAATGCCCAACTATCCGCGCCGAAGCGGGCGAGATTGCTGTCGTTGAAGTCAAGTCTCGCGTTCCTTGGAATTAGACGACGAGCGAAGCGTTGAATTGAATTGAATCCCCTGAGGTGCTGGATGCCAGAAGACTTGGAAGGAGAACGTATCCACATGCAGAGGGACGGTGGCCGTCAGGTTGAAACGGTGCGGGGCTAACCACATATTCAATGCTCTCGCAAGTGTGTGTGCAGTCGGTTTGAAACGAGCGCGCTGGGATCCGAAGTCAAAGCGGACTTGCCTAAGAGACGGGACGGGACGTCGCCAAGGTGATGAGACAATCCGCGCTCGCGACTCCGACAGTGAGGGCATGCGTCGGTGTCACCGCGAAACAGCCCACAGCACAGCCCAATGCCGTCAAGTGCGCATTAACGGCGCGCAATCAACGCCTGCGTCCCAATCAGGGAATTGTCACGATCTGCCATGCCCCGCATGGACGAAGTCGCACGGGCTCGCACGGGTCCCGGATGAAGATGGCGGGTCCAATTCCTGGACATGATAAATTGATCTGGCCTCGAATTTGAAATACATTATAAGAGACTTAAGTACAGACTTACTTCCATCTCCCTCGTTTGTTCGGCCTAGCCCAGTATCAGATTAGGACGCAAGATGGGACATGAGGAATCGCGCCTCGAGGTGATTCCGCTACGATGTTGGACAGATTTGCTGGGCTAATGATACGCGGACTTTGACGCCACATGGTGCGCATCGCTTTTTGATGGACGGATTAAAGTCCCGCCAATCGGAGGCTGCGGTAGCCCGACCATCACGGCCGCATAATTAATTCAATTTAAGCTGATGCGCCTATGTACAACGCAGCTGCATTCAACACCCTCCTCGTCGGGATGGGTACCTATGAAGTAATGAGCAGCCAGACCAGGCACGCCGCGAGGCAGGAGGGAAGCGCTCCCTTTCGATGTCTATTTTACGTTCGACGCTGTATGGAGAGAAATCGCCAAGATGCGTATGGCATGACAGGGAAGCATGCCGCCTGCGCGGGACCGGGGGCAAGAGGCCGGATCGGCACAGTGCCTAAAGGAGGATCTTCATCACCACGTTTGGAAGACCTCGCGGCAACTTACGCGAGGGGTTAACAGTTTGTGTGGAGGGCGAGGCCGACACAACACCTCACAACACGAGGCGGTCCCGCGGAGGTAGGGTGCGCAAAATCAAGCGGGGGATGGGCAGCTCGAACGTTCAGGGGATGGGTCGTTTGAGAACCAGGACGGAATGGTTCCGCACATGGTCCTTGTTCCGCTATTGACATCCCGAACGGAATGCAAATACAAAATTGTTCCGTCGGACACCGGGACCAATTGTGCATTATGACACATGCGGTGTAAAGAACGCGATGAGAACAAGGCGCTCACTGAAATGCGACGATGGGCAGATGGTGCGTGCATCGTGTCTTGTTCACCTAGTAGATGGGATGATTTTCTGTGGGAAGGAATTAGCGGTTAAGCATCGAGGGCCTAGGAGTCTGATCAGAACGCTAATAGAAGGAGCCCACGCATCTCCACGGTGGGGACGATGACCTCGGCGAGGCGTGGGTGAGGTAGCATGGCGTGGCGCCGAGAAAAGCATCATTCTGCGTTGGGAACAAGACGCAGCACGGCCGAAAGAGTATAGCCTCTTGGGGATACATATGATGCACCGGAAAAAGGGAAAGAGCAGGAGTAAACAATTAAAGCGCGCCTTTTTGGGCTCTCGGCGCGGAGGCGATCTTTTAATTTGTTCCGGGATGCCAGAGTGTCGAGATGCATGTCTGGGAATGGCACTTCGACATGCTGAGATCGGACAGGCAAAATTGACGGCGATGATCAAAGTCTCTAACTTTGAATCGAGATCAGACAAAATTGGACATACACATATGAAAGCAAAACCAGAGTACTGACGTGGTATTTGACGAGGGAAGCGCTGGCCGACAGAGGAGAACACAGCTGACTTTGTAGGCGGAGACATTGGGACAGTTCCCTGCTTGAAGGATCAGATTGGCACGCTTTTCCCCTGGGACAAGAAAAGGTGATTGACATGGGGAAAGTTGGGGACAAGAAGAGCCGAACCACAGAGTTGCCACGGATATGAGGTGTTACTAGAGTCGAGAACGACACGAGCTTTCAGTCACTACATAAACCTTCAGTCGCTATGAGGACAACCGAGGACATCCGGAAGTACACACCCGTAAATCCCGTCTCGTGGATCTGGACGTAGCCAACGCGGAGATGGAAGCGGTGTGCATGTCAAGAACGACCGTCGAAGTATTACTTCCCGAAGCCGCGAACGTCAGATTGATCCGATGAGTACGAGTGTTCCAACGGTTTCTGCCAATGAGCGATCGAGAGTTACTTGCAGATTTCGCATCAGGATGGGTGGCGGTATGGCGGGGACGGCGGGGATAAGCTGCAGGCGTTCCGAGCTGATTTTCCATGATCCAGATGTCTTCTAGTGCGGGGAATCAGTGTTACTGTCAGGAACATTTAGATGTAGATACGCACATGGGCCTTCTTTTGCGTAAGTTGATCTTGAAGGGTGCGTAACGCAGCTTTTGTGTCGAGGGACATAGCTATACGTGTCTGTGTTCGAAAAAACGTCCTGGGAGTCGGGAATTTGAATCGGTGGAGAGCGGCGATATTAGGTTTTGCTTTGCTTCGAAATTCAACAGATGTGTATGTGTCCCAACTCGAATAATTGGAGGGAAATGATCGTCTATAAGCCTTTCGACGCTAGAAAGCAAATTTGAGTAAGGGAGGTCCGACGATGAGAAGACCGGGTAGGACCGACCGCAGATGTCATATTCCAAGGAGAATTTATATAGCCGTCGATGAGCTAGAACACTGGCAGTCATTGAAGGCGCAGAGTTCAAACGCGAGACCGCGAGTTGGGCATCTGAATCCACTCTAGGTTAACTGCTAAATCCAATCGACGCCTAGAATAATTAAAAGTCAATTAAGGATTCTGAGTTTGAGGGAAAATCTTGCCTGGGGAAGGGCTTCCTGATGATGATGAATCAGCGAGGATAAGTACACCGATCCATGTAATGACTCACAGGCTCGTACACGGTATTTCGATCAGCTTCGGTGGTACTCCGTCTATAGTCAGCAATGCATTTATTAAATAACGAAGACGTGTTCCGCTTCCTGGCGTACTCGCCGGCACGGACAGTTGGCCGAAACCGTAATGCGCAGTAATGCAGGTCGCGAACTTCGTGATCAGGCGAAGGCCATTTGATAGATCCACATGGCCGTGACACTGGAAGGAGGATGCATGGACCCAAATGGTCGGTAGGGAATCGAATGGTCGTGGCCCTGTGAGAGCCTAGCGTAAAGCGGCAGAGCGTAACCTTGATCCGCGAGACACTTTGGAATCCCATAGCTGAAAGAGAACGAGAACACTGAACAGCGATGCGTAGCTATCACTGGTTTGCAAGCTTGGTTGCGACTGTTTGGTTATCTGCATCACGTGCTGATGAAACTTTCCCTGCCTCCGTCTCGTAACACGTTCAAAGCAGTCTTCTTGTGAGCAGGTCAGTCGTAGGAGGATGAAACTGAACACCCATTAACATCGGTATTATCCCCAGTTCCTTCCCATGCCACCGTCGTGCTGGAAATGCGGATCCCCGCCGTGTCGTCCAGGCTTGCCACCGACGCCGTCCGACTCCCGAGTCTTCCGTGGATTTGGCGCGCTCCTTGCAAGCAACGCCGTTCCTAAGTCGTCGGAAATTATCAGCGTTCTTCATGTCATCGCCAACAGCCTGGCTCAAATGGATCTGTTGGAAAGTCTACAGACAACTCTTGTGCAAGTCTCCAGGCAACGCGAAGAGGCGGCGGAATTTCTTCACCAACACAGGACCATCATCTCTCCCGCTCGCCGTATTCCCGAGGAGATGCTGTACGAAATATTCTCGCTGACATTACCCCGTGGTATAGACGGGTAAATGGCGATGTCCTCCACCAACCCCCGTGGAGGCTCGGACATCGGAGCACGTTGGCGAGGAGCCACCATCAATTATTCGCCGCTCTAGCGATTCCTCGATATTGGCAACTCCAGTGATGCCCCAGCACCAGTTAGATATCCACTATCCATGCTGGAAACGACTCTCCTTCGGTCTGCCCATTTGCCCCTTGACGTAAGGTTCGGATTCTGGGTCCGGAAGGACAACTCTCGATTTATTGGTTGAATACTCGTAGACAGCAGCTTGTTGGGAGAAATTTCGTACGCCCTCATCTCGTGGAACCAAATAACTCGTTATCGAGAGATTTACACGCCGGTCCAGCACTCTGCGACGCCCCTAACCCGAACTTGGCGTCGGCTTTTTTTCTGCCGTATTGGACGGAGATGAACTTGTGACGCTTCCATCCCTCCGGCGGCTAGAGCGAATTCTGGATTCCTCGACCACCTCCAGCTCCCGTCCCTCGAAGCGTTGTTTTTACAAGACGATGCAAAACCAGTGCTGACCCTCCTTCGCCATTCATCCTGCCACCTACGAAACTGGTCCTGATGTCGTGTGACATCTCCTCCGGATTCCTACCATTCTCCGCTGCAGTCCGACCCTCACCTATTTATTTTTGGAGTCCGCCGATTACTCTAGAGAACCATCCAAACCCCTCCTTAAGGCTATGACCCTATCGGGCGCCCCTTCAGACCTTTGCCCCAATTTCACCTCCTTCGTGCTCGCCCGTTGTGTCCAGTTCTTCTGAGAATACGTTAATTGCGATGGCGCACTCACGGTTGAACCCGGCTTTTCCCTGCCGCATTTCCTTTCCTATTATCCCTCCGTGGACGAGATGACTCCCCCTGCCGCTCTTCTGGGTCGTCTCCAAAGATTAGCGGATGACGGGCTTGATGTCGCCTTCTTGTCGAATCCAGAGGACGTCGAAGGGCTCGAAGGGGTGGTGGGCCTCCAGCCGTACTGGCGCGTCCGCCCCCGCCCCTGACCCTCGACCCCCAGGTGAAACCATCTCCTCATTTTGATCCGCACACTCTGCTCTCATCACGGTGAATGCAATCGATGTCGTGTGCGATATTTCTCCTGAATTCGATGCAGCACACTTACTTTTTGAGTGGCTGGTGTACATACATGGATGATGGCCGCGATGGCACTAGGCGATGAACCTCGATGTAATCGGCTTGCAATTGATTCCCCCAAATTCTGTTCGCTTATATCATATGCGGATAACTGGGCATCCGATTCGGGTCGTATTCGGCTCGATAGGAGGTTATCAACTTGCATTTTATCTGGCGGCTTCAAGTTCTTGCCATTGACGACGATACATCCAGCGTCGTTCCCCGGGCTCAAAGCTCTGCTGATATGCATGTCGAATTTAACCCATGGTTATTGGTGACACGTAACGGCTGGGGAACAATGTCTTTCTCTCTTGGCTATGGAGAATACTCATTTGGGGGTGAGAATACACCGATGAGGCGCCCGTTCTCATGGTCAATCAAGTCTGCTTTTGTTCTATATCCGCCGCTTGGACCGCGGCTAGCCGGACTCTGCCTTGACCTATAGGTTGCCGCCGTATCTTGCTCGGCATAACCCTCCGGTGGCCCCTGGCCATACTTCGCTATCCCAGCAATGTCTGTACTCACCCGCAATATAGAGCACTCCTCGCTATCCGATGTCGATTGCAGCAACGGTGAATGTCCCGGAGATTAATATATAGACGTGACCTTGACGTTCATCTTCACAGGCACGTCCACCAACTCATTCAGTACCGCAAGAGTCTTAGTCCCTTGGTGTGCATTCCCGGCAATCATAGCCCCGAGTCCAATCTAATGAGACGTCGTCAGCCACCGGCAACGTCGCGGGCGAGTCCAGTGAAATGAACACGAGTGCTACTACTAAATTCTACCGGTAATGAATGTGGATAATGCACTCCCCTAGTGCAATTATCTGAACTGGTCTATAAGTGAGGGAGCAAGGACGGACATTACCCATCGCAAATGAACTGGCGGTCTTCATACATACATGGACTAGCTGGAAGAGGCTTGCCCACACGATTCTGGTGCTCCGCTGCTCAACAAGATTAAATTTGCGGTTACCAGGCCCCTCCAGCTGCTAAAATGGCCCACATTGGGAATGGTCGGCCGAACTGGATCAGGTCGTGCGTGGTGGGTTTGAATACGGGTTGGATCCTGGCATTCGTCGGAAATGCGATGCTTGTGGGCCGCAATGAGGTGCTGACTGCCTCGTTTGCCAAACTGCGCGTCCAACACCGGCGACTTGAAACGTGTTGCCTCGGTTACGCTGACTCTTTCGCTAGAAGTGGGGCATGCCCTAGCATGCCGGAGATTGGATGCGGCGTGAGGCGCCTTTCTTTGAAACCAATTGATGGGCGAAATTCGCATGGAAGACATCTTTCTGTTTCTCCGCATCAGATCTGACACGGCACAAATTATGGCGTGCGTATTCACCCATTATCATCGTTGCCATCGAACTTCCCCTCACACGATGAACTACTTCCAGAATACTGCAATCGACACAGCCAGTCACCGGTCACCCGTGATATCCGGAACGACTGCCGCTTTGAATTTGGGAAAGGTTTGAGCTCGGGGTCACGCTTGGCAAATTCGACAATCGCCTGCCCAGCGCAAGTCACCAACCAAATTTCAGGGACTGTCAAATGGCGCCAGAACGCCATCTGTCGAAGCGTCTGTGTACGAGAGACTAGCGAGAACTAGTAACATATATTCGAGATGCCTAATGAATGTACCGTGGACTTAACAAGACCGAAATGCGCAAGAGACGAACGTTCAATAGACATTACTCCCAATATCCTGGAAGATCTTGGAGACTGGGCTCGACCGCAGGCTCCGTGATAAGTTTGGATTTGGGGTCGAATCGAGGTGTGTTAAAATGGAGTAGGAGTGGATGGAAGGATAGAGCCAGCAGTGATGGGCATGGCGCAGCTACTGTATTAGGGGAAGTCAGAGTGGCCGATTCACAGTCGATTCAGGCTCGATTCTGATCCGGTTCTGAGAGCAGAATCGGCCGAGAATCGATGTCGTGAGAATCGAAGTTGAATCGCTGTTCCTCCTCCGGAGGAGGAACACGCACAGAATCGACCCAGAATCGATCCGAGAATCGATCTTTTGAATCTCGTGTCACATCTGATCTCTTGATGGAGGGAGAATCGACATGGAATCGACATGGTGAATCGAAGGCAGAATCGGGGCGGTCAAAGCTGGAGGCGATTCTCGACTCAGAATCGGACCTGAATCGAAGTCTGAATCGATCCAGAATCGGCAGAGAATCGTTCACTCTGACTTCCCCTATTTGTAACAACAGACAGTCCACTTGACGAGATACGCAATTCCTGATACGCTCTACCAGTGTCGTCCCGGAAGCACGTTCAAGGCCATCTTTGCTTAGTTCTCCAATGTTGCAGACTTTACATGGTAGCGCACGCGAGCCATCCTAAGCACAGTTAGGTGGGCACATGTGTTGTAAAAACGGAGTGTTGACATCGGAGGAGCTCACGCGCATAGGGCATTCTCTCAAGGCCCGTCCCGGCAAGTTTACTATCCTGTTCTTAGAGGTCATCTGACGCCAGTACCACGTCTTATCATCTGGCTCGGCAGTTTGGATTCGTTCAAAGTTTCTTCGACGACAATACAGAGCGCGTTCCTGAATATACACCATCCATGAAGAGCAGTCCCGGTGTGAAATATGGCCCGCACCCGAGATCCGTGGGCTCACACGAAAAGAACGCCTGTTTCTCCTTGAGAACTGCCTGAATATCCCCTATGTTTCTTTCCCGGATGTCATCAGTTTTATTCTTGAGAGCTGGATGTGTCCCCGAGGCTCTGTCGACATCGGGTAGAAGTTTCTTGAAGGCATCGATCAAGTTAATCATATCCCTCCCGTTGGACATTCCGATGCGGGTGCCAAATGCCTGGTTCAAGTCGACAATTTGCTGGCGGCTGTTATGCACAATGACCTCAATCATCTTGAAGTGCATATCAACTGCGAATAGCATCTTAACACAACGGGGATACACCTCGAGATTGCTCAAAATTACCTTCCTCTTGTTCCAATCGTGTTCTGGAACCGAGGGCCAGCTGGCGGAGTGCACGATGTTGCCCGCAATCTCCTTGAGCATCCCCCACATCCAACGTCCTCATTCACTTCAACAATTGAATCAGCGGTAGTGTTCCCTATTCTGTCGATCGCTTGAAAAAATAGATGAGAAAACGGAAGGAATTTTGAAGAAATCGCGAGGGTGGACGGCGTATGGAACCGAACGAGACGCATTAGCCTTCGTCGCAGAACCTGGGAGAGAAGAGAGTCGGAGATAGAGAGAGCGGGTTTGGGATCAAATGGTGTATTTGGGTCCAAAGCTCTCGAGCTGATCATGGATCAGACTCAAGCCTAGCTACGAGGGACATGTAAATGTAGAGTAGATAACTGTAGAATGGAATAAGATGGAATAGGGATGGATGGGTGGGTTAATTAATCGTGAGCGACGACAGTGATCTGGGAATAACTGCGAGCGCAGTGTGAGACGCGGAATATAGGTAAGGAAAGGATCGGGCTTACCTGCGAGCGCAGTGTGAGACGCGGATGAGTCTACACTGCTGCTCGCAGGCTCTATATACTGTAGCGGGGAGGACAAAGGAAGTAAGCGACGTCGACGAGATGAAAGTAAGCGAGGGATAAAGCAAGGAACGAGGAGAGAGGGTGAAAGAACGCGCGACAGGTGAAAGAGCACGATGCATGAGTCGTGGTGCGTGCATCGCGCGTTACGTCGGAGAAAGGAGGCCGGTCGTGTCTTGTTTGCTAACGATGGGCAATGCCAACACCCCCACACATTGCCCTCCCATATAACAATTGTAGCGCGCTTTGCGGCAGAGCCCACTAACTTAGGAGGTAAAATCTTCCATTCTATCAACATTCTATTATATTTCTCGCAATGTAATAGGTGGATCATATTATTCAAGCTCCGACGGCTTGGTAGTTGAACCACAGCTGCCAATATTTCTGCGGGGAGCTCCAGCAAAAAATTGTGCACCTATCCCAAGGGAGAAATTTAATCTGACACTCACTAGGCCCCAACTGGAATCCCCCAGTTCCGTGTCTGCAACACCAGCATTGAAAGTCCAAATAAATTTAGGAAAGTCCAATGATCAACACTGAAGACATCGGGGAGGAAAGTTGAATCTCGCATAAGAATGCATCGTCAATTTGGGGTAGGAGCCATTGAAACAAAGTAAGTGCCTGTCTGTAATTCGGAATGAAGCCAACATATGTTTGGATAATCATGGGGCTCGGCTCACACCAGACACACAAATCGCCCGGGAGCAGCGCAAAGACGAATGAGAGAGAGAACACTCTGACCAGAATCCATCGCCAGCGCGGTCTGAGAATGCTGTGGGTTGGATTATATAGCTACGAGTTTTGCCCTTGGAATGCAAAGTTTGTGTGACTAAGGATATAGGGAAAGTGTCAACAAGAATGATGATTAATGGCAGATATGCGTGAGGAGTGGGGAGGAGTATCAAGAATGCTGCACCAGCGGCGGATATGCCTTCGACAACGTGTCTTGAGTGGGAACACGAAAGTGATGCACGATCACATGCCTTGATGGAACGCGGTTCCTCGTTGGCTCGTTCACGATGGACGCTTGCAACAGAGGCAATTACTGCTATTCACGTAAACATTTTAGAAACATGATATAAACCGGGGAGATCTTATGCTATAATGCCAGGAATCAGACATAATTATTTCGGAAAGGAAATCTGGGTGCTCACATTTGGATTTGGATTTGGATGTGCGGCGACCTATCGCAGGGGCTGCCAATGTGACAAGGAGCTTTTGTCTACTGCGGACCGGCATCTGAGGATGTAGAATGCAGATGAGGATTCCAGGGGTGTGGGAGGACCGCCAAAGGACTGGTGGAGGAAGAAATTTCCCCTAGAACTGAGGTGCACGTCAGTCATGTGAACCAGGGGAAACAAAAAAACCTACCCTGTCCATCCGCTTGCGGGGAACACTCTTGGGGGCAACAACTTACCTGGGACGTTGAGTCTCAGTTGCAGGTGCAGCCATATTTCGGATGAGAGCTGCATTAGCTCTCTCTTTCCTTTCGAACCGAATATAGGAATCTTCCTTAATTTTAGTCTCATCCTCTTCCTTGGAATTCCCCCTGGTTGCAGTGAACATTGTTTTGAGCTTAGATGTTGCCGTTGCCACCTCAACCCCTGTACCTGTGTGAATGATCGTTTGAAGAGCTAGATATCAGTGCCGTTTTGCTTCCTGAGTCCTGACGGACCTCCTTTGACTGACAACAAGTTATCTTACTCTTTGGGAAGCTGTTCAAGATCAGCACTCTCAGTTGACTCCAGATCAAGCCAGTTTCCAAGGATTTTACCAAATTGAGCTTCCAGACATGGCTGCATGTTGAATTTCTCGGGGCTTGTATACCATCAGCCAGAGCGAGTACTACCGGATGAAATTGAACGTTCTCGAAAGCCTTAAATGAACAAAGGAATTGGAACTCAATTGGGTATGTTGAGGGCTTAGCTTCAGAAAATCCACCATCTCTGCAACATCTCTGCCTGGTGCAATTCATCTGTGAATGTCTCTACCTATGTAGGGGCATTAACTCCAGAGCTGGGTGGGATGGTTGACAAGGGTTAAAGCGGAGTTTTGGTTGAATTCTTCTCTCATTTGAACGGAAGTGTTGACAACCACTTTGGGGGAGATCAATCGGGATTGAAGGTTTGTTTGAGATGCAACTTAAATATCAAGAAATACATGCCCTAGATGTCAGTTGAATGCCAAATACCTTTTATAATATTAGACCAATCAACTCTGGTTGAATTTCGCAAAAATGAAAATGAAAAGAAAATCGCGGATGAGGGGACTCGAACTCATGCGCAAAATCGCAATGTTTGGCTCTGCTTGACCGTGGGAAAGCTACATTTTGGCGGACGCTCTGCACCATTAGGGCACTACAGGACCCACTACCTAAAGTTAGTGGGCATAATGAAAGTAAATGGCCGGCAAGCGGCGGGTCACAAACAGAAATTGGGATGAATTATTTGCAGTACAGTAGGTGCTAATGCAGCCCAGTGAAAAGGCCAGGTAAGGAAAGTGAGCGAGAACGAAGCAGATCAAGGATCTTCGAGGATGTGCCAAACTCCTCAATCTCATTCGCTAATCCGGACTATCTTCGTTCTGGTTCATTGACCAATGAGCCGTGTTGAGGCTTATTGAACCGCGTTGAGGGGATATCTAGCTACATCGAGGGACATTGAAAAAGAAAAACAGAAAATCGATTTATTTTGCCACCGGCGCTACTGCTACTGCTACATGGGTACATAATCTACCGCTCTCTGCCTCCCCTCTCCCGCCGCCTAGCACTCACTACGGTACGAGATCTGGTGGACACCGGTCGCGCTCGATGTGGTAATTGCTCGGGAAACCGGTCGGTGCACGTGGAACAAGGTGGAAGAAGGCAGCGGCGGCGAGAATGTGTCGGGGAAGCGGATGGGCGAGGGACGGTTGGAGCACAGACGGAGACACAGGAGAGAATATGGGGAGGGCCGGACAAATATCTCACTAGAATAAATAGGGCAGTCATCAGCAGAAAAGAAATGAGACGCTGAATCACATACCCAGTCAGGCAAGTCCACAAGGCATGTCCTAGGAGCAGTTGATAGGCGGGTGCAGAAAGATGGAAATGGGTTCACAGATTGACGGACTCAATGAATCCAAACGACAGTAGGGGCACTGGGCCGCGCGGGGATATATTCGGCTTCGTGAGAGGAAATTGGAACGGGGGAGGAGAAATCATACTAGAATGAGGAAGTCAGTAGCGGAATACACGAGGGGATCGGACGTTTCTTACCCAGAAGGCCGAAACACAGATCCTGGCAGCCAATCGGTAAAGAACTGCGAGAAAATGAAGTGGGTGAACATACTGAGTCGACATGTTGCGTGAAAGTGTCACGGAAATTGTTGGAAATGAATGAATGCAGTCAAGAACCCCTACCTGGTAGAGGAAGGAAGCCCAGGGACGATGGTGGGCGGCCAACATGAAGGGAGGGCGACGGGCGAGATGGCGCGGGCGGAGGAAGATGAAGGGGGGAAGAGAGAGCAGATTAAAGCTCCAACATCGTAAAACTTCGACTCATTCATTGGACGCGCCGATGACCCGATGACGCGTAAGACGTGCATCTAAGAAGACAACTTAGCACAAAAAAAGCACGCAGGTTGTGCAAATGCAGAGTGTGAAAAAGAAAATCTCAATTTGGACCTCAATCTGCCTCGATCCCTCGTTCTGCTTCGTTCTCGCTCAGTTTCCTTACCTGGCCTTTTCACTGGGAGTGAAGAGTGAGCAGTTTTATTTTATTCCAGACTGACTGTTCAACAATTCATCGGGTTCAATTGTCTCACTGTGAAGTTTGAATACTCTCAATATATTTACAAGGAAATTTGTGGCGAATGAACAACTTGAATACAAAGTAGACCAGCACAAATTACATGGGATGCTACATAGGTGCGCTGCTTCCGTCCTCGGTGCAACGAGCCCTGGGTCGAGCTCAGAGTTGACTCAGTTGAGGCTGAGATTATGGTACTTCCCCATTGAGTGAGGAGAGCCTGTGCTGAAGAAATGAAATTAGCGGAAAGAAAGAAATGATATAAACAATGCCGAGGTATGGTTGCCTCCCGCGGCGCTGACAGCAGCTTATGGAAACTTGAACTTAAAGTCTGTCTGGTTGGTTTTCTGTTTGGAAGGGTGGGCAACAGGATTTGGGTCAGCTAGAGATCAGATTGAGTTCACTGACTCAAAAAAGAGGACAGGACAGGGACAGCTTGACTAGAGAGAGCGGAAGAGAGAATTGACTCTTGAGTAAGCCCCTGAGAGTCACGAGATCAATCATGACTAAGTGGATGATTATATAAGCCGAATCGAGACATTTTTGGTACACTGAGCACAATCAGAAACTAACGTTTCTGTTTGTGAATAATAATAGTAGCCATGAACTCTGTCGGCCAGGATTTGGCGGTCTTCTCAATTTCTTTAAACACACTTTTGGAAGAGTTTCGATTGACGACCAAAATCGGGGGTAATATCTTAGTCACGTCGTTGTAGAAGACTGAAAAACAGGGAAGTTGAGAAATCGTTGTAGGCTGACACCTCACAATTATTGCGCTTCTCGAGCGAATCGATCCAGTGCGTGATCATAATTTTCTCCATTAACGCGTGGTGCGAATGTTTGAGAGTTCCCTCAGTGACCTGTTCATCGCTCATCATTGGCGAGAGAAAATGGGTGGGTAGTGAGTTGGAAGAAGATGTGGGGGGTGTGTATCACTCAGTTTTCTGTGGGTCATTCCTTTATACTAGGATAGTGTGGCGTATTGATTCGCCTCAGATAACCGCAAATGTAGACTCGTAACACAGTCTGCCTACGATTGGCAAAATAATGAGGCGAGCTCTTTGCCAATTTTAGGCAGAGTGATTACGAGTCTACCGCAAATGGGGGATTTACAGGATGGTGACGCTTCCATTGTGACACTTATGATAACCGAAACCGGGACGAATGCGGGACAATAACACAAGTGCACTAAATGAAATAAGCCACTCATTCTTAGGAAACAATATTAACCCTGTTCCCGAATAGCCACCGGTCAGCCGTGAAGTTGGCCACACTGCTGCATCCTGTTTGGCTCATCGCGACGCGTTGTAGGGTCCCGTGATAATCACTGCCACTGATGGGACGTCCTGGCCCCCACCAAGCCTGGTTAGTTTGGTCGGTGTCCCCGGGCTGCTCAACAAGATTAAATTTACGAGTATCGCGCTCTCTTCTCAAATCAGCCGAACAGGTGATACGACTGGTATTAGCCCAGCCGTGAAATCTCGCATTTTTGCGATTTCTTGTCAAATACAAGAAGTCCCCTGCCTGGTGGCATACAGATTAGAGTCAGAGCGAGCTCCGCACTGCTGACTGCGTAGCAAGGACGCGAGAGAACCGTATAGGCGTTAAGGTTATACTACGACTTGGTCCTTCAAATATCGAGGATCAGTATAGTAAGCTTAAGGATGCCTCGAAGTTCGTCAGATTCAGTCCATAACTCATATCTGAGGGCGGATTGCACTGCAAAAGCTAGTTACCATACCCAGGAGATTAAACACAAAAGCCTAAGACTACTAGTTGGAACACAGTATACCAGACGCAGAGACAGGACCAGTCCGAGGACTGCTATTGGGCCATCCTGGACAGGACTGGCACGAGCGCGAACTAGACTGCAGGACCAGGGACAGTCCGAGGACTCCCAATAGACTTACATTAGGGCAAAGCATCGCCCGAGGGCTACTATGTCGGTCACAAAGTACCGGTAGGAACAGGTCCGAGGACTCTAACTCGGTCCGAGGGCAAACCCAAGACTTAAAACAACAGCACGGATGAACTAATTATAGTTTGAGGACTTGTGCGCCTGACAAATACCGATGCTCGGAAGCAGCCGAGCTGAGCCTAGATCATCATAGAGCCCATGTGACGTGCGCGTCGCGTCCGAGGGCCCTAACAAGCACAATGAACATCCTAAACAGGCAACGGCTGAATACTTCAGCTCTGCCACAGCTAAAGCGACTTCACGGAGTGGATACCGACGGCCGAGCCGTCTCCGTTGGACAGAATGATGACGTAGCATGAGCTATTTACAGCCATGCCGAGGCAGAGCAAGCGCGAGGGCGCGGACGGCAAAGCACGGCCGTCCGAGGACTCGCTAAATATACACCAAAAGAGGTTCCAGGCACCAGTTGTCTGCGGCCGGACCTCACCAAAATAGAGCGGCATCGTCGCATTTCCTTTTTCAGTTTCAAATTACTCTTTTTCATTTTCAATTTCTCTGTTCCTGTCACATATCCTCGGACTGTCACATAGTAGTAAAATTAGTATAAAAGACCAGCCAGAACGCGATGTTCAGGCAGCACATTATAGCCCAGTTCGCCTAGACTCACGTCGAAAGCTTATTCCCAAGGCATTTGTGACTCTGTATCGTCCGCGGAGATTTGTTGTAATAAGCATATCTGTTGTTGTAGATTCATTAACAAGAAAGTTCGATTGTTGGCTACATCTAAGCTTTAAGGTTCATCTAAGCCATTCCTACTAGTGCATACAGTTGCCTAGTCATTGTCCCCTTGGTTGCAGACGGTTGTGCACCAAGTATTGTCCTATCAGTGCATACAGTTGCCTGATCATTGTCCCCTCGAACTGCAGACGGTTGTGCAGCGAGTATTGTCCTACTAGTGCATACAGTTGCCTAGTCATTGTCCCCTCACTTGCAGACGGTTGTGCATCGAGTATTGTCCTACTAGCGCATACAGTTGCCTAGTCATTGTCCCCTCGAACTGCAGACGGCTGTGCAGCGAGTATTGTCGAGCCGAGCCCATACAGTTGGTGTCCTCGGACTCATTTACACCCTTTAAAACCATATCCTGGTATCTCCGAGGCCTATCTTTAGGTAGTTCTAAACTATCTGTAGTTCCGAGGACGTCCTAATAAGACTCCCTGCGAACGGTTTCTTCAACATTACCTGAGAGGATTCAATCTTAGTCGTATATTTCGGCGTAGACCTGAACTCAAATCATTGGCACTGTGTATTGGTTGTGTGGTGTGTGTGTGTTGGTTGTTTGAGTGGTGTTCATAGCATCCCTCGAGTCAGTCAGTTAGGTCACAGCCGTACGCAGGTGCACCGTTTCACAGGATAAAGGCAGTGATCCAGGCGTGGTGGGTTGACTCCTGGTTGAATTTGGGTTGAATCCGTTCAAGGATACTGAGTTGTCGGAAATGAGGTACTTTCTCGCGGACCGCGAAGAGGATATTCCGACTTCCTCGTCCTCCCAGTGGAATCACTTCGGACTTCTGTACACGGCGGCTGACTTTCTCTTGATGGTGGGTATGGAGGAAGTTAGATGGGGTGTAGTGTGCTTTCCCATGAGACTAATTTAACGCGTCAATGAGCGCGATGCACACGGAGGTGCGGAGGACATCTTTATTTTTCTCTTCCGCGCTAGGCTACGTGGCGCCACACTAAAGGCCTCACCCGTTACAATCCTGACTATCGAACCGTGCCCCACACGAGTCGAACAACACCAATGACTTCCCGGCTATTTTTCGTTCAAGGTTTGGTTCAGGATGGACTGGGAATCCTCATTGATATCGGGTACGCATTTGCGCTACCCCGACACTTCCACCAGGAGTTTCAGAGCCGGACAAGAGATATATTCGGACATTATCACTAAGGTCGTTCACGGTTCCATTTTTCCTCCCATTTTTTGTTCCATTTTTTGTTCCTTTTGCCAAATAAATGTATCCGCATCAAACAGGGTGGGGGACAGGCTCTTGTTATGCCATGCATGCATGCATGAGGCCCCCTGAGATGTCCCGTAGGGATCTGAACTACACAGGGATATAAACCTAAAGTAAGACGAAAAAAAGGAGTGCAAAAAGGGAGAGAAAATGGGAGCTTTCGTCGGGGGTTTCACAGTTCACTTCTTCCGGCCATTTTTCTCTTCCCTCTTTTCTGCCGTTTCATGAATTCTGCACCTAGACACTTCGTTTCTTCCATTTTCAACCCTTTTTACACCACTGAATTGAAAAGGGGAAAAATCCCGAGCAAAAACCAAGTAAAACCAATGATCCAGTAAAAAATGGTGGAAAAAATGGGAGAAAAAAGTGAACTGTGAACAACCCTACTATCGTCGAACATCTTGTAGTTTAGATAGTGCATCCAATAGTTCACCTTTACTCTTCTCCAACTGCTCAATTAACTCAACCAAGTGGGCTCGGGGAGAGGTGGCGTAGCCACCTGCGCCAACAGGTAGCCCACTAGACCGGTACACAGTTCTTCATGCAGTCTATCAACGCTCCCCCAGTCTCTTTAAAAAAATCTTCGCTGAACTTCTCCATCGTTACAGGGTTTGAATGGTATCGAATTTGAGCGATTTTAAGTCCGGGTTAGATCTTAAACCTGGGGCTGAGAAACGAAAGACTGACCTCCTCAGGAGTTCCCGTGTGCGCGGTCTACCAACAAGCCTAAGGCCTTCAACCTCGACACTTTCGCCCTCGAGGTCTTCGCTCTTCAGAGGTTTCTCATCACTCTCGTTCAGTTTAGTACTCTCCTTAGCGGCAAGTACTGACAGTGAATAGATTTCGGACGCCAAAGTCTCCGGATCTAACTGGGGTGACGCCTTCTCAGTAGTGGGAACGAAGTTCAGCGCTTCTGCCACCACGACGGAAAGCGCCCCGCTGCAGAAACTAAGATGACATCAGTTCCGTAGTAGTAGAATATGCCACACAGTGCAGCACACACCAAAGATCGGTAGCAGGACGAATCGGAAACGTCACAGGATAACAACTCAAAATTGCAGCAGGTTGGAGGGTCTGCTCGATCTTACTGATAGTAGCTCGAATCCGCTTCATGTTCTCTTCGTGTGGCAAAATGAAGGAAGGTCTTTTCACCTCAGCTTTCCGGCCCGTGATCAGCTGCACAATGGTAGGCAATAAGTCCTCGGTGACCATGTCCTCGGCGAGCTTGGTCGAAGCCTTATTGATGTCTTCTGCGCTAGACGTCGCGATGGCCCGAATCTTATTGCTGCGTTTAGTGACGCGTGAGAGCCCTGCAGAATCGTACAGTCTGGTCGGAGGGGATAGAATGGGTGGAACTCTTACAAAGACCGGTGCTCAGCCTAATTTCGATGTCTCCATTATACTCCATCCATGAATTGGGCATGGATGGTTCGAAGTCGGCGACAATTTTCTCGGTCAATTTCTCCACTTCCAGAGTGCTTGTCTGTGTCAGGCTTTTAATCGCTACGAGAGGTGATTTATTGGATCTGGAAAAGGAGAGTACACGGATTGTCTACCTTTGTGATATTCCTTGACCAAGTCAATGACAGTGGAAAGGTCGGGTTCGGGCGAGCATTTTTCCAGCTCAGCGACGAATTCCCGATTTGCCTTATCAATATCTGTATCTCGCTTTTTAATCCTTTCCCCGAGCTCTTTAAAAGTCAGATAGTGATACAGTTGACGGTCGGAGTTGCTGGTCGGGTTACCTCGGATATGCCACTGACTCGTGTACGAGGATAAGGCTGAATCAAAGCTCACGACAACGGAGGATTTGGCCACGCTTTTTGCACCCTTGTCAGAAAACTCGCTTGTTCGGGTCTCCATGTTCGCGGAACAGCGCATGGAAATGTCATCAATGGCTAGGGGTTGTTATTATGAGGGGTGTGAAATATTAGTGGTCCGCCCAGAGCTTGCATTTACTTATTGTGGGTCAGAACCAATAATCTCCTGCGAATCTTCCAGATTCCATTGACTTTTAGGGTTATAGCGGGCTTTACAGCCTTCATCTCTGCCAGTATTAGAGCGTCGGATGGCATCGTCGAATATAAAGCCTAAGATGACAACCGGGAGTGAGTGGGAAGAAGAGGAGTGTATGTTGTTCAGCTTCTGTGGGACATCCTTTTATATCATTCTAGTGTGGCATCTGATTCGCCACACATAACCGCAAATGGGTGGTTTGCATGACGGTCATTGGTTGCCGCATTGCCATCGGTCAGTGACCACAGTGTTGCCCCCTGCTTGGCCCATCCGCGACGCGTAGTGGAGTCTCGTGACCATCACCGATGGAGCGGCCTTTTCCGCCACTGTGCAGACGCTTCATCTCTATTTTCTCTCTAACCCTCTTCGCCAAAGTCACCAAATTCAAACGGAATAAAATTTCCACTATTACCGAGGATCCCTGGCTGTGTGCGCCCTCGAAAATTCTGGCCATGGATGATCGATGGCTGCCAGCGCGCCAGCCCCTCTTTTCACGTCTGATGGTCAGCCGCAAAGGACAACTTGGGCGGCGGCTGACGAGTCCTGTCTCTTTCTCTCCTTCCACCTCACATCCCTATCCCTACTTGACCCAGCATGGGCGCCTCCGTCACTCCCGTCAGGACTCCCACTCGCTCCACTCCCACTCGCAGATGCAGTCATTCCAAGAAGCTTGGCAGCGTCGTTCGTTCCGAGCTGTGGTTCCACGACGGCAACATTGTCATCATCGCCAGCTCCGTTGCCTTCAAGGTTCACCGCGGACAGCTTCGGCGGCACTCAGAAGTATTCGACGACGTCTTCAGTATCCCTCAACCCAAGGATCAAGACCTGTACGACGGCTGCCCGTGGATGGAGGTGTACGACTGTCCTTCAGATGTGCTTTACTTCTTGAAAGCTCTCTACGACGGCCTGTGAGTCTAACGTTTTCTCATCGCCCAATGGCATCACGGCTCACAACCATTCCCAGGTACTTCAAGACCCCGGGCGCAAATGACTTCCCCGCAGTCGCTGCTGTTCTTCGACTATCATCAAAGTATCTCGTTGAACACCTCCGTCAGCGCTGTATGACCCGTCTCGATCTGGACTGGCCTTCGACGCTCTCAGGATGGGACCAGCGCGAGCAAGCCGCCACCAACGCCGTCGGACACTACGCGCCTCGAGCCTCCTGCCCCCACCCCATCCTCGTCGTCGATCTCGCACTGGACCTAGGCCTGTCCTCCCTCCTTCCAGCTGCGATGTATGACCTCGCGCGGTACGGCCCGAGCAAGATCATGGCTGGAACACCCGCCGCCCCACTCTCATTTACATCCGACCGCGCGCCCCCACGCAAAACCTACTACGCTGCCGCCCGCGTTCCTCGTCTCCACCTTCCGCGGCCGCGAGTCCGCGCAGCGCTTCCTCGCCGACTTCGTCATCAAGGAGCTTCAAGGCCGCGCGCCCGCGCCCGACTGTCTCTTCCTCGAGGAGGACGCCCCCAGCCGCATGTGCCGCGAGTCGTTCTACTTCATCATGCTCAACGTCCTGCGCTCCGTCGGGGGCATCGCCTGCGGGCGCGACGCGGACCCGCTCTTCACGCTCGTGCAGGCCGTCGACATGCTCTCGCGCACGGACTTCTCCGACGGGCACCGCCAGTGCGGCCTCAAGCTGTGCCACCCGTGCAAGGTCGACTTCGCCGGCGCCGCGACGCGCGCGAGGGAGGACGTGTGGCGGCTGTTACCGACGTGGTTTGGGCTCGATGGGAAGGCTGAGGGTGACGCGGCGAAGAAGCGGGATGTGTTCGCCGAGTGACGAGGCGCCCATCATGCACTCCTTTAGCTTTCATTGATCTGCTTTCGATTTATCTCATCCTGGGTATTAAGGAATCACATTCATTTGACTCGAAGATATTCTTGGACCCGCTCAATTTACTCCAATGGCAAGCTGTGCAAACTATTTATTCTCAAATGTCGACAAATCTAGGCCGTTGCAGTAGCGGCTGGAGCTGTTATCTGGTTGGTGTAGTATACGGTTGAGCACGGGAGGCAGAACGCTGTGGACCGATATTAATCAGCCCTGGGCTCTTCGCGCGCGGGAAGGAGAAACGGACTTGTTGTCAGATACGGAATCGTCTCGCACCAACAGGACAGGGTGAACGACAATTGGGGCGCCGGGGCCGGTGCTGCCGTCGGCTGGAACGGCGGAGCAGTCAGTACTTCCGGGCCTGGAGCCTGGGTCGATGTCAATAAATCGCCGGGAGCCTATAATATGCAAAAGGGAAATATCACCAGCGCGAGGGTCATGGCCGCATAGGAAATGGCGGAGAGCGCGATGAGAATTCCGGAGTGGAGGAACATTGCCGAAATGCACTGAATGGCTCTACCTCCGCCCGCCTTATAAGCGTTGGCGAGTGATAGTCTGATAGATAGTTTGGCCGGGAGTGCTACATAGTCAGGAGGGCGTGCCCCGTGCTCGGATACTCAATCAAGGATAAAATACGGAGATTCACGAACTGCCAAACTGACAGGACCAGGGTAATCGGCGTTCGACGGGGTTCTTCGGGGGTATGTTTTATCAATCCTTGATAAGAGGGTCGCTTCCCTGATCTGTGGTGGATGCGTTAATTCCTCGGGATTGTCGGTGAGCTCTAGACAATGAGCTATCGCGATGAAAGATAGCCAACT
>JARGYA010000763.1:0-49263 GCA_029204335.1 Mycena vulgaris | reverse complement strand
TTCATAGGGAGGTCAGTTTCAATCACCGTGCGCCCGCCAGACGCCAGGTCGTAAGCCAGGATTTCAGTTCTACTGGCACAGCTTTGAACGGCCCCGACGATCTGAGAACTCACAAACGGCTTGTGGCAGTCTGATTCCCAGGCTACCGTTGGTTGCAATATTATCGTTGCAACTACACGGGTTTTATCAGGATCCAGCTTCGTTTTTGCGAACAACAACATCGGGCTAGGTAAATGCATTAGCCCTGAATAATAACGACCGAGCAAGGACGGACATATTAACTCTCGAGCCTCCTCTAAGCGCAATTCCGAGTAGTACCGACCTATCTGGCAGAAAATCATACGACGCAGATCGGACATATCCATTCATGTCCAGCACAGTCGTAAATTCTCCAGTGCCAAAATTGAAGCACTTTAAGAGTTTACCAGAATGGAATATAAACAGCTCAGAGCCAGGGAACTGAAAGAGGTGGTTTGTCTCGAGGACGGAATGAATTCCTACGTCCCATTTTCGAACCTCTCCGAGTATCCGAGGGTTGGGAAGCGTCCAGTTACGCTCAAGCTTAATAAAATGCCGCGCGAGCTGCTTGAGGGCCTGCAACTCCGTCGCAGGGAGATCGTCTTGATTGGATGGAGATCGTATGCTTGGGCTTGCCCTGAGGGCAATCATCCAAAAGCTGCGATCTTTGGAGAGGTCTCGGAACGTGCGCGACACCTGCGATGGGGGGATGTGTGTTAACCTCATTAATCGTGTAGGGCGCCGGTAAAGCCTACCGAAGCCATTGACCAGGCATCCGTCAAGTGCATCTTGGACAAAACATTGTAGACAACATCATTGGGTAGATCGACGAGCATGATGGTGGTTTAGTCCAAGTTGAGCGGTCCGGTCGGAGATTCAACCGGCCGAGACCTGTAAAACACACCAACCTCTTTTATGTAAATTTAGGCCTATTGACTCATCATCCGAGGGGGTCAAGTGTACGGATGGGTGAGTTCAAGGGGGTACATTATTTTCCCACGGTTTTCCGGCATCTCTCTAGCGGCCTCAAAACTCATTATTTCGCAAGGTTTTGACGGACGTCACCTGCCATTTTCGTATATGGGCTACCTATTCAGATACTTATTTTCACGATCCGAGACCAGAGTAGTGAACAAATGTGTTTTGATGTCCATCGGAATAGTGACAGACATTGATCGCGATTTTTGACTTTGCATCGGCAGCTTCATGGCAGCTTACCGCTTCGAAAAACTTCTCATTGTTGCGGGGGGAAGACGAATATCAGTCTTGGCTTAAGCCTGGTTTAGATCAGTCTGCGGCAGGCCGCCACGGACATATTGTAGAGATGAAAAAGTTCCTAAAGTAGGGTAGTGCCGGCCCCTGCCACTGTCGGGAAATTGATTGCCGCTCACCTCTTGCGACCGACCATCAGAGATCAACAATTCAACCAAAAATAGAAAAGAAAATAGGAGGCGAAGCAAGAGGCAGGTATTAATATTATTCTTGAAGGACAACAAACTATAAGACGATATAGAGTAGCCATATGCAAACACTGGAGGCAATATTGATAACCTCTCATCTTAGTCTCAACTTATTATATCAGCCACGGTCCAGTACGCGCTGCGGGGATTCCATCAGCGTACAAAAAATTATAAAGAGACATTATGGCGTACGGAGGGAAATCTAGCAGTGCATCATCTGGATGTGGTCCATCTGGAGGCACGTCTGCGTAGTCTGCTTTTGACCGCCCGTTTACAAAAGAATGGCACGCATGTGCGGGATCAAGATGGATGGGCACACGAAGTTTCAGTTTGTTTCCACTCCCCGGGAAAGGCACAGTAAAGTGGAGGAAATACTGGAGAGCCGGTTTAGCGAATGGCTAAAGGGAGAAATAGGTTCTAACCTTGCACTCGACGGTTTCGGTGCTGAACGTCGGCGCAAATGGTAATGACACCATCGCTTCGAATTGTACTGTCCGTTTCCAAACACCGCGATCCCGTTTTTCGGGATCGGGAATCCACTCCGCGGCCCCGATGGTGGTTTTGACGGTTGCGCTCGTCGGATCGCCTAAGCTTCCGAGGATGGGAAAACTATCGTTCGCCGTGGCATGTCTCCGAAGTGCACGGATACTAGCCTCTCGGTGAAAAAATAACGTCACATCAGCTGGCTGAGTAGGTGGTGCGGGGAACAGTGGCTTGTTATGTTTATCCATGGGTGACTCAGTGCGCGACATTGACTTCGTTTGTGTCTCGATAAAGAACTTGAGAGGCCATGCGGTGGCACGCGGAAGCGATGCAACGTCGGGGATCTTGACCTAAACAAGATCTGGTATCAGTCTTTATCTTCGTAGACAGAATGGAATCTTACCTCTGCTCGTGCGTGCGAATGGTCCCCCCAAATTCCCTGTCGAACTTTCTGGTCGAGGGAAACAGTTTTCCAGGGACCTGTCCATCCTTGCTTCTGAGTCGTCTTCGCCAATATTTGTACCGGAGACGCGGCAGGCCGGACCGGAAATATTTTCCGAACTTGGCGCTCTTTTTGGCGGCGCCCAGACCGAGTGCCCACGACCTCGATCGCATAAATGATGACAGCTTTGTGGTGACGGGAAGAGAGAGATGGATGAGGGTGGAAGGTCGTCCGGCAGTGTGAATTGAAAGGGCAACGCGAGTAAATGGATCCGGGGTCAGAGAACACGGTTCCTCTTTCCCTAATTTCTTCTCAGAGTTTATTAACTATAAGAGGAACCGCGTGTCAGGCAAGGCGGGACCGAAGAATGGTGCGTACCTCGATCGTCTCTTCATGCTTAGTGTCCGACCGTCAGAATTGGATTCGATAATCTTCTATATCAACCCTTGTAAGAGAAACCAAAGGGTTCAGGAGTAATGAACATACGTTACAATGCAACCTCTCAAAGTTACATGGAGATGATCGACTCCCTCATCTTGCGCACGAGCGAGATTCAACTGTACGCGCCCTTTGACAATGTCCGCCGGCAACACGGACAGAATCCTGAAAATGAAGCTCGAAGGTCGGAGGATTACGTTCGGCGCCATGGATGCGATGCCAGCGACGAGCTCTTTTGTATGCAAGCGGAGCGCTGGTGATCGACAGCAAAAAAAAACGTGTACAGCATATAACCCCAGTTACACCGCCTAGTGACTCTAAGTGGGATGGCGCTAAAACTGATTTAGAAAGTGATGTCTCCGCGGTCCGCAACGCAACAAGAGCCGACCCTTAGTCGGACCTAGTCGGACCCTACCTAAGCCCGTTTGCAGCGGAGCTATGGCACATCGATCGCGAATTGTGAATGTGCATATGCAATTGGCCATTCTGCCAGTATGCGCCATCATGTTAAGAATGCAACTATCGCTTTTTGCACTAGGAGGAAGCTGTGCCCCAGCCATAATAATGATAATAGGCGTGCGCGGTCTTAACATGTCAGTAACTGCGCACGCCGACGCCAAAGAGGAGTGATTGACACGCGGGAGAACATCAATCTATAGATTTAACTTAGATTAGATGCGAGAAGAATGGACGTGACTCACGGCACGCGCGCGTAAAAAATAAGCACCGTAAGTTGGGAAGACCTAGCAAAGATACTACGCACCAATTCAGAACGACTCGATCGAGGGCAAGGAGTAACGACATGGATGGGAGAAACCAATACGGCATCCGTGCCCAGCTTTGCCCAGCGTCGGAGTATGCGGGGATGGTGGGAGCGTCCTTCGTGTGATCTCGTGTGTGTGATGCGGTGCAAGCCGTGGTTTGCGGCAAGTCCGCTGAGATCGATCAACCAAAGTATAGTGGGACAGCAGACAGACAACGATCCAACAACCCTGGTTGCATCAGGAGTACAGACAAAAGTTGTACAAGCCAAGTTTGGTCACGGTTGCAAATGACCATCAGCGGCCATCAGATACATCAGATCGGGTTAGTCGGAGACTCGATCAAGTTTCAACACTCAACATTTCAACCAATTATTCTGGAGACACAGTACCAGAATATTCAAACACTGGGGTAGTGTCGTCCAGCTCACGCTGCGAATATAAAGGTGACAACTTGAAGACATGTACTTGGTACTCGAGTCGGAAAAGACGCTGACAGTACTGCGCACACTGGCAGAGGGAAATCTAGTAGTCGGCGTAGTTCATCCCCAGGTATGGCCCGCCTTCGGAGGATCCAGTGGCAGAGAAAGAAAAATCCTGCGAGGAATCAAGACGGATAGGGACATTAAGTTTGAGGTCGTTTCCAATTCCCGGAAAGGGCACAGCAAGACGGAGGTAATACTAGGCAGCCTGATAAGCAAATAGCTAAGACGTGAGCGGAAAGAGATTGTAACCTTGCACTCAATGGTTTCAGTACTGAACGTCGGTGCGAACGGCAATGAAACCGACGTTTCGAAAACGTACTGCCCGTTTCCAGACGCCGCGATCCTTTTTTCAGGATCGGGAATCCATTCCGCATCCTCGATGGTGGATTTGACAGTTTTACTCGCAGGATCACCTAAGCCTCCGTGGGCCTGGAAATTATCCTTCGGCGTTCTATGTCTCCCATTGACATGGATGCTCGCCTCTCGGCAGACAAATAGTTTCACGTCAGCGGATTAAGTGGGCGGTGCGGGGAACAGAGGCTTGTTATGCTTGTCCTGGGGTGAGTCAGTCCGCGACATCGGCTTCGTTCGCGTCTCGATGTAGAAATTTAAGGGAAATGTAGTAGCACGCGGAAAACGATGCTAGGTTTGGTAGCTTGACCTACGTTAACATCAGTATCTATTCTCTCGCCGGTTAAGTATACGAGTCTTGCCTCAGCTCGCACAAGCGAATGGTCACCCCAAATTCTTCGCCTGATTTTCTTCTCAACAAAAGTGGTCTTCCAGGGGCCTCCCCAGCCTTGCTTCAGAGTCTTCATGGCCCGCATTTGTGCTGGAGATGCAGCGGGTAAAACGGTGATTTCTTTTTATAATTGATGGTCTATTCGGAAGAGCCCAGGCCGATGACCCACGACCTCGATGGTGTAGCTTATAATGGCTGTACTGGGATAACTAGAGAGATTGAAGGAAGGCGGGAGGTTGTTCGGCAGCTTAAACTCAAAGGGCAGCACTAGAATATGAGACCCGGCGTCAGGCAACGCGGTTCTTCTTTCCCACAATGACTTGACGGAGTTTATTAACTAATAAGGATATGTATGTCAGACCAGAGCCGGGAACTGCCAAGGATCAGGCAGACATACTTCAACAGTCTGGCTATACGTCCGGTCTGTACTGCCAGTGCCGGAATTCGATTCGGTGATCTTTCTATGCAGCTTGTTAAATTAACACGGACTCGCTGAAGTGGATCAAGCATACGTGACGATGAGGCCTTTCAGATTTACGCGTAAATTTTCGAGACCCACATCTTGTGCGCGAGCGACATTCAACTCTACCTGTCCATGAACACTATCTCCTGTAACACGAACAGTATCCGCTAGATAAACCACAAAGATCGGGGGAGTAGGATTGTTCTTTGCGGCCATGGATGCGATGCCGGCGTCTGCGTCTCTCTCTTTAAGTGTACGACACCATAGTGATGTCGCACAGCCCAAAGCCAGTTACACAGGTTGATACTGCGCTGATTGACTGGCGAGAAGTGATCTCCGAATATTCATCTCAAGCCCATTGCAAGCTTACGAGGAGAACGACGAGGAGCAAGGGAACGGATTACAGACCTTTAACTACTAGTAGGACCAAAAGGGGTGGACGCCACTCGCGGTGCCTAAGAACTGTGGAGGAGGTTCTCTTTGGGTCAGAGCTAATAGATATGAGAAATGCATAATCTTTCCGTATAAGACCTCAACTCTCAGCGAAGAACCAACAGCGCTCAGAAAATCCAGGGTTGGGGCAGGAGTCAAAAGACGGGTTGGGCCTCGATCGCACTGCCACTGATGGCATGATGCGCTTGCTGAGGTTGAAGTTCACCAATTGCAAGTACTGCAAAGGGTTCTCAAAAAAAAGCTATGCACGACAGCCCAAGAGAAAACAATACTATGACCCGTTTCGGTCGGCAAAATTGACCAGATCGGCAAAATGCACCATTGCTCTATTAGTTCTCGTCCGAATCTCTTCGGATCTTGTACAAACGAAAGCTAGACATGTAGCCGTCCGGAATATATATATATATAAATTGAGGAAAACGGACGAACAAAAAATGAGCGAGGACTCCGAGTCCATCAAGGTCCATCAAACCCAGTGATTTTACCTTGAATCTGGTCAGAACGAGCTCTCCTACGCACAAATTTCCTGAGTTAACCCTCTACATAATAAAAGTATGCTACCCAAAAAAACGGCGTGAAAAGAGACAGAGGACGGCTGCGGGACAACGTGACAATTCAAACTCCGATGATTGCTGAGTTTTACCCAAGAATGCTGCCGTCCTCCGTCCTTTTTCGTCCCGTTTTTTTGTGTGGCAGGTCTGTATGCTGTAGATAGGTCTCCCACGAAAAGCTCAGAAAATTCAGAGGCCAGGAGAGCGCGTTCTGAAAAGATTCAAAGCCAGATCATTGGCTTGATGGTCGGAGTCCTCGCTCATTTCTTTTTCGTCCCTTTTCTTCAATTTATATATATATATATATATATATTCGGGACGGCTACATGTATAGCTTTCGTTTGCACAAGATCCGAAGAGATTCGGATCAGAACTCATAGAGCAATGGTGCATTTTGCCGATCTGGTCAATTTTGCCGACCGAAACGGGTCATACCAAAAGCCCGCCGGGCATGTGTATGCCGGCATTTCGGACCCAGTATTAATTTTGTCTCAATTTTGGCCCAGTCACCCAGGTGAAGCGGGACCAAGCGTCATTTCCCGCAGTGTGCAGGCCTTCCCTACAATGAATGGCTCGAATGAGTCGAATCCTCTTTAATACCCATCAGCCACGCCTCGAAGATCCCGCGCTTTGACACTTGGCAATCAGTGGCAGTGCGCGTAGATTGACTGCGCATTTAATGTGCCTGAACTTCCGACAAGCTCACATATGCATCTGCCAAGTCGCCGTGACTCAGGGCAATGTTCTATCTGTCCTAAGTCTGACCCCTAACTACGATCATACACCGAGTACCTTGGGAGATAAGCCAGAAGAAAGTTGGAAACGGAACTGGACGATAATCACGGCCCAAAAGCCTGTTTATTTTGTGCATTCCGGCTTTATATATACTACAAGAGACAGAGACAGCCACCCGCGCCGAGGAGGAGTAAAAAGTGAAAGTAGGGCCATGAAGGATATCTAGCTGGTGACGCCGAGAAGGTAGACACATAACTCGCATTGGGGGGCTGGCACGACCGCGGCGGACGGGGATAACGAGTGTGTGCGTGCGTGGTGCGGAGGTAACCAAAAAGGATCGCGAAAGATGGGTGGAGATGGGCGAGATTGAGGGGATATGGGTGATATATGATACTAGGGCCTTAATAGTGGGATGTAGAAGTATATACCTCGAAAGATGGTGTGGGATGGTACGAGCCCTCCGCGTGTAGATCGCCGCTGTTGTCCGCGTTCGCTATGACCGGATCGGTATCCCGCCCGCCGGGACCTGCTTCCATGCCGTGCGATTATAATCCGCCGCTGCGCGCGCATGAGTCCAGGAACGCGCATGTAAGGTAAGGAGGGGGAGATACGCACTGTTTTTGTATACATTATTTCCCCACCAGTTGACGGACATCGTGCCATTCTTCGGCCATTGTAACGTGAAGAAGATCACCATCAGCGAAATGACCGTCCCTGCGCGGGCATCCTCATCAGCTTCTATGTATCGCATATAGAGCACAGGACAACTCACCACTATCCATTGCCGCGCTCGTGACATAATTAAACTTGCTCCACCAAGCAAAGTTACGCTTCCTTATGAAATACTGGAACAGCGCGCCGACCGCGAACCACGCCGAGTAGTTGATGCCCGTCGCAGGCGGGATGCCCGACACGCCGTTCAGGATGACCGGCGTGCTGATGTACTTGATCCAGCTGTTCGGGTACCGCCGTTGCCAGAACCAGAACGGCAGTGGGAGCACCGCGCCAACAGCGAGCGCATACAGATGCGGGTGATATATCGAGCTCGGCCCGAACTGGCGTGACGGTCCAATGAGGCCCCTAAACGGTCATTAGCGCGGTTCATTTCATATTGATAGCGGATAGTGGAAGACATACCAGACAGCCGACGCGGTGAAGAACACCTGATTGTGCGGACACGTAAGCTGGCTCTTCTGGTTAGGCTTGCAGATATCCTCGACATTGGCGAAGATCCATGTCTTGACGCCGACTTGCAGGAACGCGGCGATGAGCGTGCCGACGAGCTGCACGAGGAACGACGCGCGCGGGGGCACCTTTACATAGTGCCCCAGCTTGAGGTCCTGGATGAAGGATGTGGCCTCCGTGAGGGTCTGCACCGAGTACGACTTGAAGATCTGCAGCGGTTTAGCGGACAGTGCGCGATAAAATAGGTAAAGAGGCTCACCATGTTCGCAAGTGGATTCCCCTGTAATAAGGAACCCGGAATAATTTGTGCTAGGATGTTGAGCGTGATCTAGATAGGATATCAGTAATGAGCCGCAACACGATGAAAGAGCACCAAAGAACGCACCGCTTGCCCCGTCATAGCGTAAATGAAGCCTGACGGCAGGATGTATATGATCGGCAGAGCAACCGAGAGCAGCAGCGCCCAGATGGGGACCTTAGTATGCCAGACCTGGGGACGGTGGATCAGCATGAATACAATGGGCGAAGGGAGGGGATAAGAGCAGTAAAATGAGCCCCACCTCAACCGCGACAATCGCCAAGCTGAAAAACACACAGAAGCTGAGCAGATACCACCAGTCAGGCACCTCGGGGTAGTTCCGCATGAGCTTCGCGTGGATGTCGTCGCTCTCTACCCGCATCTTCTTCACGCCGTTGAGCAGACTGCGACCATGGTACAGCAGCGTGTGCACGATGACACACGTGCTCAGTGCGAACGCGAGCAGGTATGTCATCGCGTACGTCGCGGGCAGGAACAGCGGGCTGTACGCGGCGTACGCCTCTGGGTTGAACGTGTCGCCCTGCGTGAGCACGCGCGAGACGTCGTACTGGTTGCCAAAGCGGTCAGTACGGGACGTTCGCGGAGATGGGGAAGTAGGCGAGCGCCCAGGTGTTGGAGTAGTAGAGCGCCGGAGTGAGGATCCAGAAGAACAGGACGAAGCCGATGAAGACGTGGACTTCAGCCCACCAGGGTACCATGAGCGGGGAGCCGATCCAGGAAACCTCCGTCCAGTCAAATGTAAGGACGCTCATGCCAAGGCCTGAGGAGACGCCGAACAGCTGGTTGACGGGGACGTTGTTCGGTGCGGCCCAACAGACGAACGAAAAGACAGAGAGCGCCTCAAAGAGGAAGCCTGTGCGTTGGTTAGCCTTGGGGCCAAAACCAGACGAAAAGAGGCGCACCTGGTAGGAAGAAGAAGAAGAAACTGCCGGTAGTGACGAGCATGAAGTAGCGGTAGCGGGTGATGCCGCCAGCGCCCTCGTCGTCTTCGGCGTGGAGTGTGTTGAGCAGGGTGCAGGCGACAAGGTTCTGAGGCCAGACCATGCTGGCGGGCCAGACAAGGAAGCGGCGGCACATTCCCGCGAGGCCGAAGCCGGTGAGTTGGGTGGCGAGGACGAGGACCAGGGCGAACCAATATCCAATCTGAAAACATGAGTAAGGGATGAAAGACGGGGTTTCAGAGTAGGTGTCGAGTTCAGCTGGCTCGGAATCGAGTTGTGGGCGGAGTTGAGGCACATTCGACTCGACGGCTCTACTCTGAAACACGCTGATAGACGGAAAGGCATACCTTGATGTCATAAAAAAACTCGGATACGACCACGGCGTTGAGTGCATACGGGTTGCCCACCGCAACATTGGCCATGATAAACACAAGGACATGCTCCTTGATGTTCCAGGGGCCTGGGTTGAGAGAAAACTCGAGGGAGCGGAAGCGGTAGGTCGTGATTGGGAGCACGAAGGCGAGGAACTTGCCAAAGGGGTAGGCGATGAGGAGGAGGGCGAGGGGGACCACGGAGGGTGCCGGTGATCGAAAGTTGAAGAAGACGTTGAGGGAGCTTGAGATGATACAGAGGAAGAGGCCGACAAACCACATCCGGATTGTCAGGGCCGGCATGTCGGGGTCGTCGATGTTGGACACGGACGCTCGGACCTCTGGGAAGGGGGAATCCTCCTCCTCGATTGCGTCAAAGTCGAATTCCATTCTGTAGAGGACATTGGCCACCGATAAAAAATGAGGTGCATGAGACCCACTTTATCGACCCCTCCTCCGTTCCACTGGGCGCAAAGGACTCTGCACGCGCATCGTCCTTCTCGATAGTGCTGCGCAGCGATACGCGCACTGGTGTCGCTGGGTTGTACACGGGAGCAGGATACTCCAGGGGGGGATACTCATGTTGGCGGGCGTCGGCGGTGGTCGGAGGAAGGAAGGCAAAGACGTCCTCGGCGCTGCTCTCGTCGTCGTCGTCGTCGTGTTCGGTGTCGAACGTGTAGCGAGCAGGCCGGTCGTCGTCCTGAGAGTAGGGCGTCGCGGCGGTGGACCTGGACATGGAGGGAGGATGATACCACAAACACTGATTCGCTGGGTGCCTGACTCCAAATCGGGAAACGGCCCGCACGTCGGGTAACACTCTGTCACGCTAAATATTGATATTCCTGCTAATTCCCCAGGAAATACAGGAGTACAGGATTACATACAGTAAGTGCTCAAGTAAATGCCAAGGGACTACGGAAGGAAAGGGGAATTGGGGCGACTCGGGCGAGGATTATTGCACGCCAGACCCACAGTTATCTTGGACCCACCATTTTATGTTGGTTTCAGGAAGATCAGGAAGGGACCCACTTGTGAATTTTGAGAAGGAGAAGGCCCATCACTAAACCATGATAGTAGCAGATTCCTATCGTGCACAATTGATATATGGGCGAAGACCAGAAAATCGCACGGAGGCGGAGATGCAGCGGGGTTAGCACTGGTTAGCACTGGTTAGCGTTGACGGGATTCTCACTCGACATAGCTACATCAGCTATATCTCAGGGACGCGTACAACCGGGGATGAGCGCACCCGCACTAAGATATATTTGCAGTCGATTACCGCGGAATATTAATAGTCCCGCCGTTGAGGCACCATCAGCGAGAGCGCGGTCGAAGAGATTCGAATGTTGCGGTGATTGGCGCCCAAGAGGAGACCAAGAGGAAGGTAAGTATGTAGCTATGAAATATTGTGGACCGGCAGCTCGTTCATGACATCCGTGACACAAGTCGCCAAGTCTGATACCAGAAACACGATCAGTAACGTAATCCTTGAGACTGCCAGGTGCAGAACCGCGTTTCTCGAGTCCACAAAAGCAAAAGCACAAGCCAGCCCAGAGTCACAGTTGTGGAGCCAAGCCGCGGCGAGTGCGTTTGCAAATGGAAATACCGGGGTTTTGGGAGGCCGGTGGTGTGGCGGTGTGATTGGTAAGCGGCACAGCGTTGGCAAGCAGGGATAAATATGCCGTCGAATTCCTCGCCCGAGCATTTCTGGGTATCTTCTGCGGTGTTGCAGCAGGATTTAAACGAAATCACTGCATATGGATCTGATCCCCAGAATTATTGCTAGAGAGTAAAATCAAGTACAGAATGGTTAATTATTAATGAAATCTTATCCATTCTATTTTTTTTGCAAAATAGGATTGCGGCCCTAAAATAGTCCTGACCTAGCCCGCACCAAAACACCTGACCTAGCCTACCACGAAAGCCCTGACTAAGCTCGCTTTCCAACTGCTGACCGACCCCGAAGCCAACTCCTGACCTAGCCCAATTTAACTCCTGACTGAGCCCGACTTTCGTGTCTTGACCGAGCCCGGCTTTTAGATTTTTGTACTCCTGACTTAGCCCGATTTTTGTAATTTTAAACTGCGAACCTAGCCCGACGTTTAATAATTTCAACTCCTGACTGAGCCCAACTTTTGGGTTGAGACTAGCTGAACCCGGTGCGTGTTTTATAATTATTTGTTCTATGCTTCACCAAGGTTTCTATCACCAGGCTGGGCTGTGAGTGGAGGCGAAGCAATCATCCTGAAATATTACAGGTGAGCTTCTGGGCGACGCTTCTATAATGCTTGTTTACTCCCGAATACAATAGTTGATCAAAGAATGGCTGGACTGCCTGTTTCTCAGTGTCGGCAGTACATTTGACTGGTCTTGATCCTTGCCCCGAGGTATGTATGATCCAGGATTTATTTCCAGTCTACGCTCACCGGTTGGTCCAGAATCAACCATATCGAGTCAATTCATTCGACTGTGGACCCCACACATGTTTTCTCATGTCTTCCTTATCCGCCGAAGACCATGACATTCGCAACTTTAATAAAGTCATCACGCCGAGCTCAGTCAAGACTTTCAGGTATATTTCTTTGAGCACTTGATGAAGCTTGAACAGAAGCCAATCATCAATGGGGAGAGCGAGGATGATGGTGATGACTCGGACATTGAAGTGTCGTGAGTAATTCAAGGCTGAAAAACAAACCTCACATGTGCTGGAATAGCCTTCCTGAATTACAGGACAAGTCTGATATCGGGAGGAGAGTCGAGTCCCCATTGACTTCGATTGCACCCGCTTCAGACCACCAACCACTTCCTGTATTGCCTGCGCAGTCTCGTCGAATCAAGCGCACCAAGAATTGAAGTTTGCGGGGCTCGCTCCAGAGAAGAGATTTGAATATTTAGGGTGAACTATAGTGACAATACAATATAACTCTATGGGTGTGACTCTGGGTATTGAGGGAACAAAAGGCGGACTCAGCTCGGGGTTGCAAACCCAGAAGTCGGGTTCAGTTAGGAGTTGAAATTAGTAAAAGTCGGGCTGGGTTCGCAGTTGAAAATTACACAAGTCGGGCTAAGTCAGGAGTACAAAAATCTAAAAGTCGGGCTCGGTCAAGACACGAAAGTCGGGCTCAGTCAGGAGTTAAATTGGGCTAGGTCAAGAGTTGGCTTCGGGGTCGGTCAGCAGTTGGAAAGCGGGCTTAGTCAGGGCTTTTCGTGGTAGGCTAGGTCAGGTGTTTTGGTGCGGGCTAGGTCAGGACTATTTTAGGGCCGCAAACATATTTTGGATTTTTTTTCTGGAGGCCCTGCATTTCAGGAGTCCCTGATAGTGATACTAAGGGAAATAGCACAGCTCATATATTGATTCGCTGGCATAAGTACTGTTGGGCCGGTGGACATCCGGTTCAAAGGAACAAATTACTTGAGATACTCTCAGATTTCTGATGAAATTGATTGGGTCGAAATGGTGTCTGGAGCAAATAATCATGTATCAAAGGATTTATTTTGCAAGGTACTTGAGTCTTGGGTAAGACAGAGTGCTGGACTGTAAAGCAGTGGGAGGGTTTCAAACTCCGACTAATTGTGCCGGCTGTGCCGCCGGTATTCCAACTCCCAAATTTCCTGGCCGCGGCGGAGTTTTAATTTAGGATTTGAAACGCTAACAAGCACGCACGTGAGAAATTTCAACTTCAACTAGGGCCTGACTTGGATCATCCATTGGATGATTCCCACGCTCGCCGTGGATAAATCCTCCACGACAATAGACCGGATAAATTTCTGGTGTCTGCCGATCACCTTCGGGGCACAGAAAGATTGTTTCCTGTCTTTTCTGAAGGAATTTGAGCGAGCAATGTAGAGATAATATCGTGGGAATCATCCAATGGATCATCCAAGTCAGGCCCTAACTTCAACCAAGAACGTTCACAATACGGTAAGTAAAGTATTGCAAGCCCGCCGGCTGGAACGGGTTAGAAAAAAAGTCAAGTAGAAATTCAGCTCAAATCCAACTAAGACACTTTCCAGAACACAAACACGGCTCACTTCTTGACGAACCGCCCAACCTGCCGCCGGAACCAACTTTCCTCTTCGTCGTACTCAGTATGTTTTGGGGCCCAAATTCTGCCTTCCCTCCAAAGACTCTCGCCGTCCTCATCAACAAGCCCCCCAATCCACAAATCCGTCGGCCGGTCAAGGCAGCACCCGTCGAGCACCCTGCTCCACAGCGGCGTGCAGAACGCCTGCCACCAAGCGACGTCCGTGCGCCGACTGCGGACGTGCTCGAGGAACAGGAGCGCGCCGCCGGGGGCAAGCACCTCTTCCATGAGCGCGCGGATTGTCGCCTGCGGCGCAGGGACGGAGCAGAGGGTCAAGACGGATATGATCGTGTCAACGGGCGTGTGCACGGCCGACAAGATCCCCGCCGTGTCCTCCGCCCCGCACGAAAGCACCTCCAGCGTCCCGTCGGCCGCGGAGTACCCCGCCGCCGCCGCGCGCTCGCGGATCCGCGCGGGCATCAGGACGTTGGGCTCCAGCGCAATATATTTCGTGACCGCTGCGCGATCGAGGTAGTCTACGGTGTGCCCGTGGCCCGGCGGAAATTACCTGAGTCATTCATTTTGCGTCGGAAATTTCGGGGGTATATACCTGCTCCGAGGTCGAGGACGACGCCGCGCGCGTGGGGGGTGATCAGCTCCTGCTTATCGCCCCGCGCGCCCTCGTCGCTGCCGTTTCCGAAGGGGATCCAGATACTCGCCATGCCGATGCGCGAGAGCGCCGGGGGGTTGAGTAGCAGCCCGGGCGCGGCGAAAATCGCGCGCAGGACGGCAGGGAGGCTGATCATTAGAGCGACGCGCATTGTGTCGAATATTTCGAAGACGGCACGGAATTTCATCGTCAGGTCTTATGCGTTGGACGGGCCCGAATGTGGGAGATCGAAGTCTCTACACAAATAAGGACTCACCAAGTGCGAGCTTTATACTGTGCATCGTTGATGGTGATCCCAACAGATAGGTGTGTCAAAATTCAGGGTGCGACAAAAGGGTGGTCTCGAGACCTGGGATACTATTATAGATGCCCGGCCAGTGCATTATTATTGCTGTTGGCACCATACGAATATTTGAGTTGAGCTCAAAGCGGCAAAGTAAAGCCCAGGATTCTCTTGTGGCTCAGAACACAGATATTGATGAGTCATAGTTTCAATTTTCGAAAATTTGAGCACCAAGCTGGGATTCTTGGTGGTCAAAGAGCAACGACTTGGGAACGACGCGACGATTCCCATAAAGGGATGCTGACACATATTTTCGGTCAAACCGGAATTTTGCGGTTGGCACGCCTTCGCCCTGCCTTCAACCCCACGTTGCGCTCTCCACGTCCAGAAATTCCAGAAAAAATCATGAAAAACCTAAAGGTATTGCTTGAATCTCTTGTCACAATGACTGCTTGAATTTCCTCTATTCAGGGTCACGGTGGGCCTCCTAAAAAGCCATCGAATCCGTGAGTGAAACTCTCTGCTTCAACTCCAATTGCGTCGTGGATGGCGAGTTGAATCCGGCTCGCAGCACTCCAGAACTTGCCCCCGACCCGCAGCATAGGATTTCCGACATTCCTCCCGAACTCTGGTCAATCATCGCGAGCTCCTTATCCCGTCAATCCCTTGCCCAGCTCTGCGCCGTTTCGCGTCGCTTTTACTCCATGTTCTCCCGTCATCTCTATGGCAACATCATTGATCCTCTGCTCGCCCCAGAACAATCTACCCTCCTCATGAAAATGCTGAGCGACGCTCAGACACCCGACTGGAGACCGCACCCAGCCACGCTCATTCGGCAGCTGGGTGTCACGTCGACCTGCCGCCTTTGGAACCCGGCGAGCACGATACCGAGTCCGACTGCTAGCCTTGGCTTGAGAAATTTATATGCGCTCATCCCTCCGAGCGAACGTGCGAGAGGGTCGCTTTTACGCGTTTTGCATTGGCATTTGGAGGCTAGTCTCGACGATCTAGGAAGAATCCTCGGAGTGCCAGGGCACTTTCCGAATCTTAAAGAACTCAATGTCTCCTCGACGGGAATAAACAAAAAATTTAATGTGAGGGTCATCTGGGTGTCCTTCCGTGGATGCTCGTTAATGTCGCACAGTTTATGCAGATCCGAGGGCTCGAAGTGTTGGGGATCAAATTTACTCTGAGCAGCCAATCAACAGGTGGATTCTACATACATATCACCCAGAGAACGTCTCGCTAACCGAGGTCGATAGACGAAGACAACGGCAACAGGCTGTGTTACAAACTTGCTGAAACGATTCAGATGCTGCCGACGTCCTCTCCTCTCCTCCACACACTACGGTTGAATATCATAATACCCTACAACTACGAGGACATTTTTCCATGGGAGGGATACGACGATCTCGTCGCATCTATAAATCTGATCCATCTTCCCGTCCTCGCAGCTCTTGAGCTTTCAGTAAACCTGTATCAAGATGACGGCGATTACCCAGCTGTAGATCATTCACCTTCCCCCGACCTCTCCCCTTTCTTGAGTTCTCACCCAAATCTCTTGGACCTGTCGTTAAGCGTTGCCGACATGAAGCTTCCGGAAGAGATCTCCTTTTTACCTCGCCTTCGCTCGTTCAAGGGCTCTTTCGAACAATCTGCCGTTATATGTGCTCGTCAACGGCAACTCGAAAAACTCGTCATCGAAATGACTCATCCAGGCTTTTCATTCGACTTCCCGACTTTTCATACCGTTCCGCTACCAACCCACTTGTCTTTGACAATACTCCGTATCTTGGCTGCTGATAGCGACGGCCAGGTGGTCAAAGCGAGGAATGAAATATCGCCCGCATCGTTTTCTCAGCTAGCAGCTTCTGTCCCTAACCTAAAAAACCTAGACATATGCCTCAGCCGAAACATAGTAAGTCCTCAAGATATCTAATCACCCCCATATTACTAAACAACTTGCAGACCGAATACCGCACAGACTTGATCCGTTTAACCATGCTGCAGACTCTTCGAGTGGAAGAGTACAGGATCAATCGCTACAAGTCCTCACGTTGGACCGTCACGGAAATCTTCCCTCCTAAAGATTATATCTCAGAATTTGGTCTTTTCTTGCCATTTCTACCCCAGCTTGCATCCATCGAGATCAGCCTCTTTGCCGATAATCTGGATAGGGAGGAAGATTCATGGTCCTATCCGGAAGTTGAACTTCAACCTGCAGGCTGGCAGGACGTTCTTTTCGACGACAGCACTTATGAAATGTTGTTATTTGAGCGGCCGTGCATGAAGGTGGATTATCGTTTTTCTGTCGTTCGTCCGTCCAGCGGCGCATATGCGGTCTTGGACAATGCTCGTGTTTTTGATCGGTGAGTTGCCGCAATTATTTTTCAGAATGACGTCCCATAACAACTATATTTCTACAGTAAAGACATTGGCTGAGGCGCCGCCCGAATTCCCTTGCTCGCTGTTTTCTGGCTGTGAATGAATACTATTTAGTATCGAGTTTGTGAACACAGTCACTTTCATCTGGTTATAAAGTCTACTTATCTGGAAAATATTGGGCAATGGTGTTCCATAATCCTCATCCTCTCCATCGGCGATAACTACAGTGATTTTAATTGCTTACCTGGAAAGTCATTCAATTTTTCTCGGCCGAAGTGATTATTCAACCGGGATAACCACCCGTAATACCAAATCTACTAGTTAACTGCAACGTTGAATCGGGGGCGATCCAAGATTCAAAGGACGCCATTTAGATATTTCTATGTTCCGAATGGCACCCTGGTGAAGTCTCCCCGTATTAAGAACCTGCCGATCGGACGGGTCAAGATGGCAATCAAGCGGAGTCTGAAATGCGCTACTAGCCTTACTCTTATTTCTTCCAGCCATCAGTGGTGGTGTTTTTCTTTCTTCAAGCATCCGCTCAAGGCTCTAGTACCCCCTGTCTATATTTCCCGGCCACCACGCAGCGCGTAAAAGACTGCTCAAGCCTCCGAGTCCAATCTGAACGGTCGCAGTCTCCTCTTCCCATGATATTCGACGGCGTCAAGTATCATCTTCCGTCAACCTTGCCCCATGACCGACGGCTTCAAATCAATCGTCGTCTAACTCGACACAATGCTGTTCGCGCTGATTCCATTTTCGATGCAACTCATATTGTCACCAATTCGGAGGTGTTCGAAAACTGGCGGGACGTGGGTGCGGAAGTGATCATAGTTACCGTGAGCCTGGCTTTCTCCTCAAGGTTTCTCTTCTAACTCCCTATCAGGACCTCTGGGTCGAGGGCTCAATAGCGGCAGGCAAAATGCAACAGTCGGTGACGTTGTTAAACTATTATTCCATCTCACACGCGTTTAGAGCTTTGTTTTACTCCACATCTCCGTCCAGGATATTCTCTGGTGTGGTGGCGTGCTCGGCTGACGTGCGTCCTCCTTTACTTGCTACTACAGTCGATGGTAACGTCTTACAGCTCCGCGCGACCGACGAAGACGTCTTGTCCGTTGGAATCACCAGTCTTGGTGGGCAATGGAGGATGGACCTTACCAAGGACGTTACCCACTTATTCGCTCAGTCGGCAACATCGGAGAGATATTTCACCGGCATGCAACATCGGGACCGACATCACAAGGTGCTATTGCCCGATTGGTTTGACGACACGATCCTCCTTGGTACCCCCGATCCCAGCACCGAGACTTACGAGTGGCCAGATCCTGAGGTGCTCAAGCGACGAACAGACAGCCGGATGCACCTGCAGCACGCGGAGAAACCCGGCGTCTGGGGCGGCTGGCGTATCCTTCTTAGCACGAACCTCGAACTCGCTGGGTCAAGGAGGAGGATAGTGGAAGATGATATCCGGAAATCTCAAGGGGTGCCAGTAGAATTTATCTTGAAGGCAGGGGAGGATATTGTTGAGGAGGAGCTCCGGCTCGTCGATGATTGTGATGTATTCGTTACTCGCCATAGGACCGGACCAGCCTTCTTCAAGGTGGGTTCTACTCGCATTTCCCTCCTCATCTGACGTCTTTCAGGCGTGGCGGGAAGGCAAGACGATCGGGACCCTCAGCTGGTTGCTGGATGTCCAAGTCACTGGCGTCCGCTCAAGCCCCCTGGATCGGATTCTGCACTTTCCGACCCCTCCTGGCGCCGTTGAGGGTTTTGACAAAGTCGTAGGTTTATTTCTAGCCGTACATTCATGTCTAATTATCGCCGGTAGGAAATTTCCATTACAAATTACACGCGCGAATCGCGGGAGTACCTCAAAAAACTCATCATAGTCATGGGCGGTACCTTCACACCGTACTTGTCTGTCAAAACCAAGGTTCTCGTCGCCGCGCAGTATGTCGGCCACTTCACATAGACAGTTACAGCGTCACTCTAACACTTTCAGGCGGAGCGGTCCAAAGATGACGAAAGCCGCCGAGTGGTCAGTGCCCATCGTCAACCACACATGGCTCGAGGATTGTTTCCTACGCTGGCAGCGCCTTCCGCCGGGGGCGCAATATACTTCATACCCGGCTGGCATCAATTTTGACCACATACTCGGCCAAACGGGCGTGGACGTCGGTATTGCAGAGGCCATCGCTGCTGAGGCCGTCAAAGAGGGCGTAACCCCACCGTCAGACCAACCAGGTGATCATGACTCGGAGAACACGGCTTCGCATCCACACAGCGGGATTCCGAATCTTGTCCCTTTCCCTGTACATACCACGGACGAACCACTTGAAATCGCGAAGAAAACAAACGTAGTTTGTGGTTTGGATTACTCGTCCAAAATTCGCACTGACGGCTGTGCACGCAGGGTTGCGGAACTGATGTCACAAAGTCGTCAACTCGGTCCGTATCGACTGCCTCCCCCGATTTGAAGCTGAATCCGGTGTTCAGCAATAAGAAGCAGGCCCCTGCACAGTCCTATAACATTTTCAATGTAGCTGCTGAAATCTGGAAAATCATCGCAAACTTTGCATCCCGCCAATCACTAGCCCGGCTCTGCTCCGTTTCACATAAATTCTACTCTGCATTCTCTGCGCTGCTCTACGCCAACATCACTTGTCCTCCACTTACCGCGCCACAATCTTCACAACTAATCAGAACTCTGAGCGATGCGCAGACATCCGCCTGGAAACAGCATCCAGCTACCTTAATCCGTTGTCTGGGGTTAATGGACAGCGGCATAATTCAACCGTTGGAGACCCGCAAAGTTGAAACGCAGGCATCAATCAATGCACTCAACAACATTCATCACCTCGCTGTTTTGTCTGAGCGTACACCGGGATCACTTTTACGTGCCTTACACTGGAACCTAGTGGCTGGTCTCGACGAACTGGGCCGAATTCTAGGCGCCGCAGGCAAGTTCCCTAATCTGAAGGAACTGATCGTCACCTCCAACGGAACAAATCGAAACTTTAACGTGAGTTTCAGCCGTACCGTTCAGTGAATGCCCGTTAACAATCCCTTAGTTCATCCAAATTGGAGGCTTGGAAGTGCTAGGAATTACCTATCGCATCGGTGAGCGCGCATACATTTGGTCCGTGAATCTTAATTGAACGTCGACAACAGAATACGAAGACGGGGAAAGGCTATGTTACAAACTCGCAGAAGCCTTGCAGATGCTGCCGTATTCTTCTCCCCTGCTCCACACATTGCAATTGAACCTCAAAATCCCCTGCGACGAAGAGAAAGACTACCCATTTCCTTCGGAGGCGTACGAAGAGCTCGTCGACTCTATTAATCGGATACATTTCCCTGCCCTCACAATTCTCGACCTCACGATCCTAGATCTCTCGGAAGATCTCGAGGCTCCATCTTCAATTACCGCCGACTTCGCCGCTTTCTTGACCTCTCACCCAAATCTCGTCCACCTTAAACTCAACGCTCAAACGGAGCTGTCGAGCGACATCTCATTTCTGCCTTGCCTTCGTTCGTTCAAGGGCTCTTTCGAAGATTCCGCGATCGTGTGTGCCCATCAGCGGCAACTGGAAATGCTGTTCATCACATTCACCCGTCCCTTCCATTCCTACGAAAGACCCACTTTTTCCACCTTTCCGCTGCCGAATCACGTATCGCTTACAAGACTCCATGTCACTGCGCTTGATACTCTGGGACAGGTGGTGAAAACGACTAGCGAATTGTCCCCGGAATCGTTTGCTCACTTGGTAATATCTTTTCCGAACCTCACTCAACTCGACATTTGCATCAGTGGTGCCATTGTAAGTCCCACCGTGATCATGACATTTATCCGCGTTTCTCAACGACCATCTAGACTGAATATTACACGGACATCATCCTGTTGACCAAGCTCCAGAGCGTTCGAATTCTGGAGTACAGAACCAGTCGACTGCCCCCACCACGCAGGCCTATCACAGAAATTCTGTCGCACATAGAGTACCAAGAGTTCTTCGCCAGTTTCGCGCCCTTTCTGCCCCGGCTAGCAAGGATCGAAATCTGCATTTTAGCGGATAATCTAGAATGGCAAGAGGATCACTCGGAATCCAACTATTCGGTCGATTCTGACATGGAGTTTGACCTGATGTGGTCGCCACCTGAGATGAAAGTAACCTACTGCTTTTCCGTTATCCGCAACAGCAGCGGCGTGCGTGTAGGCCTGGACTATACAGAGATTTCGTGATAGGTGAGTGGACCGCTTCGACTATCATTTGTTGGACTTAATAGCCTCATCATCAGTCACTGCACTCGCCGAGCCGCCAATTGTCTGCCTCGTGGATGTCGGTGTCGGTGACGGACTATTTTGCTAGATATTTGCGAGGTGGCATCAATATTGCTAGCTCACGACGTCAGAAAGATACTTTCAGTTCCTGTATGACGGGATAGATGTTTTGTCTCCCAGAAACAAAGATTTTCATCCAGAGATCCTTTGACTCACGGCGAGTCATTTGAGGTTGAACACACAGTCACGTGAGATGTTCAACTTTGAGGTTGAATCTTCAACAGTTCAACTGACTCAGACACTCCGAGCTTCGATTTGGTCAATGTCACTATCCGGTTTCATTTCATGTTCTTTCAGAGCTGAGGAAACTGACCTCGATTGCGAGACAAATGAGTACGTGTCTGCCACTCAGGGCAGCACGACTCGGAGAGTTAGCAAATTGAAAGAGAGTCAGAATTGGTTTGCAGTCGACGTTGAGACAAGAGCGTTTGAATCGGCTCCGAACCATTTATTTACATCGTACAGGGAATCAAGCTCAAGCCCCCAAAATTCTTTTTCGACATCCGAATTGTCGCGACATATCACAGTAACACGACCAGAACGGTCGTGATACAATGTCACCACGTGCACGTGTGACTCTTCTCTCTTCTCTTTCTTCCTCGCCCCCAAAAAAACTGCAACAGAAATCATGAAAAAAAGGTACGCAATAACGCTCATCCTGGTTCATTTGCAGAACAACTCGTTCCCAGCGTCGCGGAGGCCGTTTCGCAGAGTCGAATGATCCTCATCGGCGTGTATGCCCACTCTTCAAATACCTCCACTATTCTAACCGATGGAATCGGCGTTCAGCACTAGAAAACAAGGCCTCGACCACTCTTATCACGTTGTAAATGTGGCCCCTGAACTCTGGCGAATCATCGCGAGCTTTCTATCCCGTCAATCTCTGACCCGCCTCTGCTCTGTCTCCCATCACTTTTACACCGCACTCTCGTCACTGCTCTATGACATCACCATCGACACTCCCTTTTACCACAGTCCCTTGCTCATCAGAACTCTGTGCGACGCACAGACGGTCGGCCGGAAACCGCACCCGGCATTTTTCATCCAGCAACTGGGCTTGACCGACAGCGCCCAGCGGTGGCGGCCTGAGTGGAAAATGATTGAGGCTCACATTGCAGCATCACCCCATCCGCTCAGGACCGTTATGAGCTTACGTCTACGAATGAGCGTGCAGAGTCGGTTTTGCGTCTTTTGCATTGGAATTTGGTAGCTGGTGTCGACGAACTGGGGAAATTTTGGGAACCCCGGCACACTTTCCAAATCTCAGAGAATTGTTTGTGGCCACCAACGGGACGAATACCAATTTCAATGTGTGTGCCATCCACTTATGTATTCCTATCGTGGACCCTGTTAACGCATATACATAGTTTGTCTAGATTTCACGTCTCGAAGTTCTAGGAATCAAGCTCGGCTTCGACGACTCATCCGTTGGTTGAATGTATGTCTTACTCTTCGTGAACTCATTAACTGGTCCCGACGGGCGTCCTTGGACATGGAAAATTATGTCACAAGTTTGCGGAAGTAATACAGACACTTCCGTGTCTGAGCCCCTTCTCCATACTCTGCATTTGAGTTTTGAAATTCTTTTTTACAACAGCAACTCGTTTCCTTCCCAGCCGTACCTGGTTCTCATTGCCGCTATAAACATGATACATCTTCCCGTACTCGCGACCGTCGACCTTTGCATAAACCCGGCTCTAGACGACGATTTCGATGTGGATTCGCTACCCCGCACGGACTTGTCCGCCTTCTTGGCGAGCCACCCAAATCTCCTAGACTTGGAACTAGCCGTGCCGGGAGCGAAGCTCGCGGACAATAGATCCTTTCTACCTCGCCTCCGCTCGTTCGCGGGCTCTTTCCAAGATTCCGCCGTCATATGTAGCGGCGTCCAACGACGACTGAAAAAAATTGGTCCTCACATTCGTCCATCCATTCCAGTCGGGCGAGCGTCCGGCATTCCGCATCCTTGCCTTGCCGAGCCTCTTGTCGCTGACACACCTACATGTCCTTGCTGTTGATAATTTCGGACAGGTGTTGAAGGCGACCAATGAATTAACTGTTGCGTCGGTTGTTCAACTAGCTTCGTCGTTTCCCAATCTCACCCATCTCGATGCCTGTATCAGTGGTCGAATATTAAGTCCCTGTAATATACTTAACCGCCCCATTACTTAGCCAACTGCGAGACTGAATACCCCAAAATTTTAACGAAACTGCAGAGCCTTCGGGTACAAGAGTACAGAAACTACCCCGACGCGAAGTCCAATTGGCCCATTACAAGAATATGTCCGCCAAAGGGCTACATATCAGAATTCAACAGCTGGTTGTCGTTTGTACCACAGCTCACATGCATCGATATTAGTCTCTGGGTGGATACTAATGAAGAGGGGTGGGACGAGTATTACGGCAATTATTCTGGGTCTGAAGCCATCCTAAATGATCTGATGTGGTCTCTGCCCGAGATGAGTGTGGAATACCGGTTCTCGGTGATTCGCAAGACCTGCGGCGGGCATGTGGTTCTGGTCCATACTCAGATTCTTTAATAGTGCGTGGTACAACAATTTATCTTCCATTCGAACGGTGTTTCTATAGTCCCTCAAAAATAAACTGTACCCCTTCTTGACGTACCGTAATTCCACAATAATGCGTTGGTACGAGGTTGATCGGAAAGGATTTTAAGTATAGTCTGTAGTTGATCGCGCTATCGTGTATAGGTCGCGCCGTTATTATGTAATCGTCGGAGTTTGAATCCGTTCCCACGTAGTCTCTCGTAGACAGACGCTCTATACGAACACTCGTACCTCGCTGTATAGAGTCTGTTAGTTACCGCGGGGTCGTGTATGAAGTGCTCTCTTATTACGTGATCTTACATAAGTTTTGGTAGGCCGTAGTTCGAACCCGGCCCAAACACTTGTTTTTTTACAAAAGTATTTTTTGCTCCGCAGCCTTCCGTACCTCTAATTCGTGTTTCCAGGCTGCGCCGAGGCTCCGGTTGATTTCTGAAATTTTTCTAGTCCATTTCAAGGTCAACTCTAACCACTTGTTGTTTCTGGGCCAAGCAATACAAAAGTCGCGATCTTTACACCATGCGTTCAAGGGCTTGTTTCAAGATTCTGAATCGACAGAAAGTTAGTCATAGATAATAAAGCCCCATAAGTCTTCAAGTCTCACTGAAAATCGCGTTTCCCGTTCAATGGGACGCGACTCGGAAAATGATTACCTAAGATTATGTAATAACAGCCCACCACATACACAGGCCCGCGGTAAACACTAGACTAGTTCCCACGGCCTTTCTGTGCGCTCCGCCATTGCTCTCTGGCTTTCCTGGCCTCCCTCACCCACCACCACTGCCCATGGCACCTAGGTATCACTGGCGCGGCCCCCAGGGACATCGGACGATCACCACAATTGTCAAGAAGCTGATCCCTCAGTGGAAAAACGGCCTCTATCCTCCCCAGCATAATCTGGTCGCGTGCGTCCTGGACGGTGAAAAGATACGCTGTATGGCTACTGGCGGTGGAAAGTCCGCAATCTTTGCAGTTCCCATCCTTGTACTACGAGAAATGGCTAAGAATCGCCACCTTTATCCGGAACTTCCGACTCGTGCGCTGCCGCAAGGAATTGTTATTACGCCGACAAAGGGCCTCGCGGCGAACATCGTACAATTCTATTTTTTATACTGCACTTATATCGAACATTTCTAGGTGCTCAAGCTTGGCAAACTCGGCATTTCAGCCTTCGCCTATTGCCATGAAACTGTCACAGCTGCGTGCATGACCGGACGGAATCTGGTGCACGAAATCCGCGAGTGCAAGACGTGGAACGTGATCTGTGTCGACCCAGAGCATCTACGCGACAAGGCCTGGCGCGAAATCACTGCGTACGAAGGACCTAATGGCACCGACTTGGATCTAAAAAAAGGACATCAGGATGGGAAACGATCTTGGAAGATGAATCACATACAATAGGATGGGGCCGTATTTTCTTAACGATGACTTTGCCGCCCTTGCGCGAGGCTGCAAAGCATTCCGTGAGATACCACAGAAACTTGTCCTCTTTCTCGTAAAGAGCAGCGAGTTCCTCAACAGAAAATGCAACGTCCTCCCATTCAATAGCATCTGTATTGTTTACACGCTTGTTGGTTGTTGCTCGGAGATGACGATGGTTACGAGCATCGGTACGATTGTGGCGTGCGAGTTTGCCAACTCCATAGTAGATTTGATCACCGACTAGCCGTGTTGCCCACGCAGATAGGCATGGACGGGCATAGCGAATCTCGGAGAGAGGTATGGATGAAGAAAACGCTGCGGAATGCTGATTGGTGTCTCTCTTCGGACGGCTGCGATGGTGATTATAGATAAGAGGGATGATATGGGCCATAGTAATCTTAGATTGTCCTTTCAGGAAGGCAGCAACGGTCTGCCAATGGCTTTTGGTTTGGCGATCCTTCTCTCCACGTTTACGGGGATGAAATAGCACCGAGAGAAATTCTCCAAGGCTGTCAAAGCCGTAAGTAGTGAGGACATGATCAACTTTCTGCCAGCACGTTCGCTTGGGGGCTCGCAAGGAGATCTGGGTCGATGCAGATGATGGCGAAGGAGCAACAGGACTATTGGATGTGGAGGAGGTGCCCTTTGCGCGGATGGACTCGAGGGTAGGGATGGTAAGCTTCGGCAGCCGTGTGTATGCGCGAACCAGCTTCACTAATGGTGGTGGTGGAGGGTTTCCGTCCATTAGAGCAGAGGTTATACGTGTCGGATGGGTGGTTTGGAGGTGCCAGTGAAGGTGGAAACGCGAGAAGACGCGTCGATGTCGCTTGTAATGAACGTGGGAAGAAATTCAAACTCCGATCATTATATAATAGCGACGCGGCTATGAACACGATCGAGATCAGTGACAGACTATAACAACCGAGGTACGAGGTTCAAGTTATAGCGTCTGTTTATAAGAGACTAGAAGTGGATACACACGGCTGCCGAAGCTTACCTCACTGATCTCGATCGTGTTCATAGCCGCGTCGCTATTATATAATGATCGGAGTTTGAATTTCTTCCCACGTTCATTACAAGCGACATCGACGCGTCTTCTCGCGTTTCCACCTTCACTGGCACCTCCAAACCACCCATCCGACACGTATAACCTCTGCTCTAATGGACGGAAACCCTCCACCACCACCATTAGTGAAGCTGGTTCGCGCATACACACGGCTGCCGAAGCTTACCATCCCTACCCTCGAGTCCATCCGCGCAAAGGGCACCTCCTCCACATCCAATAGTCCTGTTGCTCCTTCGCCATCATCTGCATCGACCCAGATCTCCTTGCGAGCCCCCAAGCGAACGTGCTGGCAGAAAGTTGATCATGTCCTCACTACTTACGGCTTTGACAGCCTTGGAGAATTTCTCTCGGTGCTATTTCATCCCCGTAAACGTGGAGAGAAGGATCGCCAAACCAAAAGCCATTGGCAGACCGTTGCTGCCTTCCTGAAAGGACAATCTAAGATTACTATGGCCCATATCATCCCTCTTATCTATAATCACCATCGCAGCCGTCCGAAGAGAGACACCAATCAGCATTCCGCAGCGTTTTCTTCATCCATACCTCTCTCCGAGATTCGCTATGCCCGTCCATGCCTATCTGCGTGGGCAACACGGCTAGTCGGTGATCAAATCTACTATGGAGTTGGCAAACTCGCACGCCACAATCGTACCGATGCTCGTAACCATCGTCATCTCCGAGCAACAACCAACAAGCGTGTAAACAATACAGATGCTATTGAATGGGAGGACGTTGCATTTTCTGTTGAGGAACTCGCTGCTCTTTACGAGAAAGAGGACAAGTTTCTGTGGTATCTCACGGAATGCTTTGCAGCCTCGCGCAAGGGCGGCAAAGTCATCGTTAAGAAAATACGGCCCCATCCTATTGTATGTGATTCATCTTCCAAGATCGTTTCCCATCCTGATGTCCTTTTTTTAGATCCAAGTCGGTGCCATTAGGTCCTTCGTACGCAGTGATTTCGCGCCAGGCCTTGTCGCGTAGATGCTCTGGGTCGACACAGATCACGTTCCACGTCTTGCACTCGCGGATTTCGTGCACCAGATTCCGTCCGGTCATGCACGCAGCTGTGACAGTTTCATGGCAATAGGCGAAGGCTGAAATGCCGAGTTTGCCAAGCTTGAGCACCTAGAAATGTTCGATATAAGTGCAGTATAAAAAATAGAATTGTACGATGTTCGCCGCGAGGCCCTTTGTCGGCGTAATAACAATTCCTTGCGGCAGCGCACGAGTCGGAAGTTCCGGATAAAGGTGGCGATTCCTAGCCATTTCTCGTAGTACAAGGATGGGAACTGCAAAGATTGCGGACTTTCCACCGCCAGTAGCCATACAGCAGAGTATCTTTTCACCGTCCAGGACGCGCGCGACCAGATTATGCTGGGGAGGATAGAGGCCGTTTTTCCACTGAGGGATCAGCTTCTTGACAATTGTGGTGATCGTCCGATGTCCCTGGGGGCCGCGCCAGTGATACCTAGGTGCCATGGGCAGTGGTGGTGGGTGAGGGAGGCCAGGAAAGCCAGAGAGCAATGGCGGAGCGCACAGAAAGGCCGTGGGAACGGATTCAAACTCCGACGATTACATAATAACGGCGCGACCTATACACGATAGCGCGATCAACTACAGACTAGGCCACTTCCCCCCGTCAAACGATGCGGAATGGCCGGAATGCGCCGTTTATCCGTGTGAGAGAGCCTTCAAATTCTGTTTACGGGATGCCCCGGCGCACACTTTTAATGTAATCGAGGAGCGCGCAGGGAGGATAGCTGCACTTTCGGAAGAACTCGGATCCGGATGAGCCGAGCCTGATTGGAGCATGATGATTTCTATAAATACGACAAACCACCAACATCCCCTCCTCCCGCCCTTGACTTACCTCTGCAAGTAGGTAGTTTCTTCTCGATGTTGCGGGAAGCTAACGTCCTCGCCAGCCATGTCGTCCATCGCCCTTCCGAAAACTTCTGTGGCCGACACTCCTAAAATAACCCTTCACTGGCTTGAAAAGTCGCGCTCGCAGCGCATCCTCTGGCTCCTGGAGGAGCTCGGCGTACCCTACGAAATCAAGACCCACAAACGCGACCCCAAAACTCAGTTCGCTCTGCCGGAGCTCAAGAGCGTTCACCCCCTTGGGAAGTCTCCCGCCGTCACCATTGGAGACCAAACCCTTGCCGAGTCCGCCTTAATTGTCGAGTACTTGAGCGAGCACTTCGACCCTTCCCTGATTCCAAGCAAGTGGAAGGTTGGGTCAGAAGGCAAGGTTTGCGGGGAGACAGAAGAGTATATGCGTTACCGCTATTTCATGCACTATTGCGAGGGTTCCATGATGTCGCTGTTGGTCGTGTCTATGGTCGCCAATAGTATGTAATTCCACTCTTCGCATCTTCAACTTGCTCACCAATCAATGCACAGATATCAAACACGCACCCGTCCCTTTCTTCATCCGCCCCGTCACGTCGCAGATTTCAGGGAAAATCAAAGCAGGGTTCCTTGATCCCAATTTCCTAACCCACTTTGCCTTCCTTGAGGACCAGCTCGCATCCGCACCCGACGGCGGGCCCTACCTCTGTGGGGCCAAGCTCACAGGGGCAGACATCATGATGAGCTTCCCGATCATCCTCGTAACAAGCCCGCTCGGTGACCGTGGGCCCTCGAACCTAACGAAGGAGACACACCCGAAATTATTCGCGTATGCAGAGTTGCTGAAAGAGAGCGAGAGTTATAAGAGAGCGGTGGAGAAGATTGTGGCGCTGGAGGGAGAGTACATTCTCATTTAAACATTGTATCTTTCGTGCATGTAAAATCTCCACTCTTTAACATCGGTTGAACATCGGCGACAAGCCAAAGGTGAGTCGAACGTGCTTCGCGAGTAATTTATCACTGATTTTTACAGCTTCCCGAACAACCATTGTTGGTTATTCACTTGAGTATGTCCAACATCCAGACTTGGACATTTCGGGCGGTTGAAAACCGGCAAATAAGTACTAATGACGTGTTACTTCAATCAGAAACCCGCCCATTCCACCCTACATCACCCCATCACCCAAACCTCTCTCCCATCTTTTCCTCCTTTCCCATGTTTCATCCCTAGCGACGACGCTTCGCAATTCCATCCTCGCACTGGTCTTCCCATTTTGACTTCTTCAATTTCTAGTCACTCATGGGTTCTCGATGAGTGGGAAGACTCTTGGTTTGATATCCACTACTGGAACGAGTTACTCGGGCGCTTCCATGGGCGACACTTAGCCGCGACCCGCGACCTCACTGTCTTCATCGATTAGTCCCTCCCCCGGTCCTGATTTAAATTCCGCCGCTGTTGATTCATGTCCTTCGCACAGATGTTCGCCCTGCCTCAGCACACTCGCGCCTCGCTAGAATACTTGCTGCGTCGTTAGTAAAAGAGGTGAGGTAAGGATCGTGGGAGTTGATGAAATCCCCTACTAAGCATTTCACGGACACTTACATAGCTTTAGATCTTCACGGACTCTTTGGCTAAAGTCGGACTGCATTCCCGCGACTATTAGCTAATCTCCGACCACTAGATAAACCTGGCGTTCCGTTTATAATGCTGTCCAATCAACGCCAATATTGGGCTTTCGCTCGGAACTCCCTCTTTCACTTTGCTTCGCAGCTTTCTATTCGCAATAAACACCTGCCTTCAACTTTCCTCTCCAGGTAAGTGGTTCTCGATGCTGCAACACCAAACCAGGATTCATATTGGCACAGTTATGTACGTCCACCTTCCCCTTTCCGCAAGCCGCGTCTTCCGAGTCCGACAGTCCTAGAATAATCCTTCACTGGCTCGAAAAATCGCGCTCGCAGCGCATCCTCTGGCTCCTGGAGGAGCTGGGCGTACCCTACGAAATAAAAACCCACAAACGCGACCCCAAAACTCAGTTCGCTCTGCCGGAGCTCAAGAGCGTTCATCCCCTCGGAAAGTCTCCCGCTATTACAATAGGGGACCAAACCATTGCCGAGTCCGCCTTAATTGTCGAGTACTTGAGCGAGCACTTCGGCCCGTCCTTGATTCCCACCAAATGGAAGGATGGGTCCGAAGGCAAGGTTGGCAGGGAGACAGAGGAGTATATGCGCTACCGCTATTTCATGCATTATTGCGAGGGCTCCCTGATGCCATTATTTCTGGCGGCTATCATTTCTAGTAGTGCGGTTTCTCTCAAGTTTGTTCTGTATGTCCCGAATGCTAACCGACGTAAAATAGGCATCGAGAGCGCCGACGTCCCCCTCTCCCGTCGCGCCATATCGGACCTCTCCGCGAAAATCGATGCAATGTACCTCCACCCTAATTTCGTGACCCACTTTGCGTTCCTTGAGGAGCAGCTCAGCCACCGCACCCAACGGCGGCCCCTACCTCTGCGGTGCCGAACTGTCAGGCGCAGATATTATGATGAGCTTCCCAGTCATCCTCGTAACAGGCCCGTTCAGTGACCGTGGCCGCTCGACCATGACGAAGGAGACGCACCCCAAATTGTTCGTGTATGCCGAGTTGTTGAAGGAGAGCGAGAGTTATAAGAGAGCGGTGGAGAAGATTGTGGCGCTCGAGGGAGAGTATAATCTCATTTAAATTCCTGGGCAGACAAAGCTTGCCGAACGAATTTTAAAGTCATTGTTTTCTCTCACTTAAATTCCAGTTCGAGATGAAGTTATCCGCGGTTGGAACTTGAATGAGGTAAGTAGTACTCCCGCATGTGTACATCTTCTCAGACATTCAAAGGCACACCCGTAAACCGCCGTGAATCTGAATCGTAAACCGCCGGGAACCTGTACCGAAACCGCGTTTGAGCCGATGTTGAATTGAAACTGCGGAAAGCGTGGCACTTGAGCGACACCCGCCTTTTCCTCAATGGGAATATATCCTCCTCCTTGAGGCAGGGGTACTGTAATTAAACCACATCCCCAACAGGCAGCGCAGGGCGAAGGTGCCAAGCCTTTTTCTTGAGGTTCTACGTATTGATTCTGTCGGTCAAATGTCGCCGCCTTGAGTATATACATACATGCCGAGATCCAAACGAAAACCGGTGGCTAAACGGCCAGGTACATAATTGCGTGCAACTTGCCATACTTCGCGCATTAGTCCAACGCACATCCGTAAACCGTGCCCGCAACGCTGCGCCATCTCTCCCGATCCACAGCAAACTCCTCCGCGTACTCCACCTCAAGATGATGCAGGACGCTTGCCCACGATGATCAGACTGTGGAGTGGTTCCCCGAAGGCGGCTTCGGGGTGGTTTGCTAGATCGGCGAGAGTACCCGCGACGATGCGCTGGGCTTCTCCGCCGCCCACGCGGGAAAGCGAGACCGCCAGCGTGGCGTCTGGAGTTAAAACACCCTCCTTACGGATAGATTCGATCTCGACCAGCTGCTTTACGGCAAGCGGGATGGACATGTACCGCGGAGGCTCGTAGATTTTGCGGCCGCTAGAACTAGGTGTTGAACACGAGTTGACCCGTGGGTAAAGGGCACTGACCGTGCCAGATTTTCGTCGCTTTGTTCCTTCACCTTGATGTCGAGAAGAACGAGTGTGTGCAGCCCGAGATCAGCGTTTTCTTTGATCCGGTCATAAAAGCTGTCGGGTTTCCACGTCTCGGTGAAGAACACCAGGGAGACGGTCTGGCCGAACTGATAGAGCTGTAGACCAGCGGCGCCCACGGCATTCATTATTGACGCATTGTGAATCACGCGAGTTGGGATGTGCAGCGCCCGCGCGCGTAGGATGATGTCCGTGTGCGTCGTCGCGCTGACGTCGGTGAGCACAAAAGAAAAGTGGAACTGCCGAGAACAAATCACCCGAAAGGATCGCCAACTACGAGAAGCGCAACATCGGTCTCGTCGGCGCGGTGCAGGATTTCATCGCTTTGCGTTTCAACCATGTCACGATCAGCGAGGATCAAAGGCTTGTCATAGAACGCTTCCTATCTTGCACACGAGCGTGAGACCGTGGATTATGCCAGAAACATCGGCACACACCAATCGCTCCTTCTGGACCATGAGGATGCTGGTATACGCCTCAAGGTAAACGCGGGTCGCGCCTTTTACGGCCTGAGATGTACGGATTAGATAGGAAAATAGCGTCGTTTCTGCGCTGATACCTCCAGCCCCCGAACGGTAATGTCCTTTTCATCAGAGAGCCCCAATCCGATGATATAAAACATGGATGAAAATGGGAGAAGGAGAGATTGTGACGCCCACGTGCCTGTCCTTGCCTGTCACAAAACGCGAGCTGGCGAAGCGGGAACGTCACGGTTGATCCCGCGATTGTGCCTTGCACATTGCCAACTCCAGCGGATTCTCGGAGTACTCGGTCGACCTATTTTGCACGCACGGTCCATCAGGGAATACGTTACTGCGTCCGCGGGACTATATAGTGTTGGCAGACATGCAGTGCGCAAAACTATTCTCCGACTCTCGGTTCCGATGAAGTACGTTGCTTTTCCTAGGCAGGATCTCCCTCTCGACCTCTTGCGGCCTATCCTGGAGCAGCTCACCGACAGACGGGACTGGAACTCATGTGCCCTGGTCAGCAAAAATTTCAATCGCGTCGCGATTCCTTTGCTGTACTCTGTGCTGGACTCGCGCGTCGTGTCAAAGGTGGGTTTCTTCACTATCTATCCGTCTGGCATCTCGGGCGAATCGGGCCACCATCTTGGCATGACATCTCCCGCAATGATTGATTGCTGATCTGTGGATAATTGTAGACTCTCGTGTACCATCCATCGACCACTTTGATTCAACGGCCTGAACTCGCGCAATATGTGCGACATGTCACAGAAACAGGTGAAAGGCTCTCCATGGCGCTCTAAAGCGCCGTTTATAATGTTTATGACAAAAATCTCACCTGAACTCAGGCGCCGTCCACCGTGGGCTCCGACCACGCTATCCTCATATCACGGAAGACACTTTACGCGCCCTGGCACTGTGCACTAATCTCCGCTCGATGACATGGATCGACGACTTCCGCTTCCCCGGCTCGGACGAATTTTTCCTGTCCTTCATCTCAGTCGTGCGCCACCACCCCCTGCGCGCGCTCACGATCCGCACGCACAGCGAGCTGGGAGACGCGGCGTGGGCGCAGCTCACGACGCTCACGGGCCTGCGCAAGATCTCAATCTGGTGCCTCGAGGGCCCGCCGTACCTCCTGGGCAGTGGCACCGGCTGGGCCGACCACCTCCGGAGCACCCTCACGCATCTGGAATTGGGCGTCAGTGTGTTCACTTACCCCTGCTCTGACCGTACGTCTTAATTCTATGTTGGCCCCCACCAGCGCTGTGCCGGGGTACCTAACACACTTCTGCTCTCAGTGCTCGCGCAGCTGCCATTACTCCAGGACATCCGGTTGAAAGGCGAGGATTTTTTTATGCAGATTCAAATTTATTTAAAGCTCATGTATTCACACAGGCGCCCCTTCGAACGCGATCCCCTCGATCCTCACATTTTTGCCCAACCTCCGGTCGCTCGATACGGAATACCTACTCTCAGGCCCGTCGAACGCACGCCACGCGCCGGACCGGGCCAAGATGGCGACGCTGCAGCACCTGACCGTGCGGACGAGCAGCATCGACATCATGGGCCCCTTGAAGCTCTGGGCCTGGATCACGACGATCCTCCCGCGCGCGGGCCTCGAGACGTTCAAGCTGCACGCGTTCACGCTGCATATGGGCCACACGCGGATTCCGCGCGCGTTCCTCCTCGACCTCGCGACGATGCAGGCGGACACGCTGAGGCACTTTATCGCGGGCGACGCGGAGCTGACGCTCCCCGACATTGAGTGCCTGTGCCACAAGTTCCCGCACCTCGAGACGCTCGTGTGTCTCGTGGTTGCGCCAGATGTCGTATGTTCATTCCTTTTGCATGTTGAACCACCCTCATAAATTTGCGCAGGAAACAATCGCGGCCGCAGTCGAAAAGGCCGCGAACCTAAAAGTGCTGAGGCTGGAGGTGCGCTGGATACTGAACGACGCCCAGCCGCCGCCACAGGACTTCAGCCTCGACCAGGCGCGCGGCTGGATGCTTCGCGACGAGCGCTCGCTCCTCCGAATCATCGGAATCAACTCCGTAGTCTACACCGTAGGTTCAACCTTTGTTCGCTCTGCGACTCGTACTGATGAATCGCTTGCTGCAGGGCAAGTGGATTCTGGAAGAGCAAGACCTCAAATTCGAGGTCGTCGCGGACGTCGCTGGGGATAAGTGGAATACTTGAGCCCGGAAACATGCTCTATTTATGAGACCCACAATTTATATAATTTATACCACCGGGATGGTGGTGAATGGCAGGGCGGGACGCGGAATATTTTATTAGTGGAAGGAAGCCAATGTATTACAACTCACTGCACTTAAAATGCTGCCGAAAATTTTTGGCGACCTACGCAAAGTTCCAGAATGGTTGAACATGAAAGCACGTGCAAAGTTGAAAACGTTGCATACAATGTCATTCAATACATACCCTCGCACTGGCAAGTCGCAGAAGAGCTGCCCATACCCACCGTACGGGTCGTCGCAGATTTTGCCTACGATATTTACAATCCATATTGCAATCGTTCACCCTGTTCGATCTGGAACCGGACCGTCACAACCCCAAAAATTCGCGCTCCGCGCGCGATTCAATTTTTATGTCTGCCCCCACAGGATTGGGCAGCCATGAGGTAAACCGAAACAACCATGGTGCTCAGAGCTCAGCGCGTAGCGCCGGAAGACATACAGTATCGCATACCGAACCACCGTTCCAAACTCCCAATATTAGCCCGTAAATCAAAGACTGATGACAGGGAAAAAAGAGGAAGTAAAATTATCCCAGCGTTCTACACCGAGTGTTCTGGGGTAGGAAGGGGTGCGCCGGGATCATCTGGAACACACCGGATTGCGGTCACCACACGCGATCTAAGGTCTCGATGACGTATAGCTCAAGCCATATTGCGATTATTCCAGATGGCAACACGGAGACTGAAAGAAAAGACAGCTTTGGTATTGGTCTGGTACCAGAAATAATTTCCCGCGTATGGATGAGCAGATTAGTTCCCGCAATGGTGTGCCCTTAGGCAATTAGGGTAGCGCCCAACATGGCTCATGGAATAGCCGCAAAGCAATACAGACGGGCTCACCCAACACAAAAAGAATTCGAGCAATACACTAGGCGCCTCGGCCGCGCCCTCTCCCCCCACGCATCGGTCCACCGCGCCCGCCGCGACCTGTGGTAAAATAATAAGCGACGGCACCACAGAAGGAAAATCAATGCTACCTCGGGATGGTGCGCCGCGTCCTGATGGCTGGATGAGCGGACGCAAGGAATAGGAGAGAGGAACATACCGCGGTTCCCGCCACTGACAAACGCGCCCCGCGCACCCCTCCCCGCATCCCGCGCGCGATTCTGCTCCTCCTTCACGGCGTCGAGCAGCGTATCCGGCACGCGGAGGTATTTTATCTGTGCGGCGCGCCAAACATCGGCCGGTAAGTGGAGGCCCGGATGGATGGGAAGGAGGACGCACGGTGCTCCCGCGGATGTAGCACTCCTTGAGCTTCCAGAAGCGGTCGCCCTCGGTGTTGGTCTGGTAGACCTCGCGCAGCGTGATGTTCATGAAGTTGTCGCAGTTGACGAGGTGCCCGTTGAACGTTTCGCCGTTCTTTAGCTCCACCAACTGCGTTGCATGTCAGCGGCATCGCGGTGGGTTTGGGGAGGCGCACCATGGGCTTGTTCTGCGCCGCATTTAATAGGGATAACGGGAGCTATAGGGGAGTATTGAGATGGGATTGGAGCACACAGCGGAGGGTATACCATTTTGTTGGAAACGCGTTGCGCGGAAAGGTGAAGAGAGACTCGTAAACAAATGGGAAGCTATCGGCGTCTCGATAAAGCACTGACAAATACGCCTCCTCTTTCTCTCGTGACCTCGTCGCGTCCATTCGAATTCGCAAAGCGTCGTCGTCCCCCACTCATTGACTAAATTCTTGCCCTAGCTCTCCCCGTGGACTTGCAGGCGTCGAACATGTCTGATTTCACTCCGGCCAATTGCTGAGACCCCAATTTCAGTCGCCTGGTGGGTCAGACGACCACCCAAACCAGTCGGGGCAATACCTTCATGGAGCATGGGATCTACCAGAGCAGAAAACTGGCGGTATGACATGAGCTCGCTCTGTTTTGTTCAAATGTAAGAGATGGGAAGCCAGGAAATAAAATTTATCATTTATCGACAGCACTCTCATCAAGCCATTAGTACACGTCGAATCGTCGAAACCATGGCAAACCTCGGGTATTGCCTCGGTGTATTCACGGATTTAGTAGAAACACAGCAAGCATTTGAGATGACTCGAGTCTTCCTTGAGTCAGTAGTTGGAATCGAGTCATAACAAACATCATAAATACCTTGTTTCCTGCCACCACAGGCACTTTTGCCTCCGATTTACTAGCGATGCCCGCTATCCACATCGACGAGACTGCCGGCTCAGACACCACGGGCACTGGCACCGCAGAGCAGCCTTATCTCTCGCTCGGGGTGGCTCTGTTCACACATGGGGCAACCGCGTCCTTTCTGACGCGTAAAGACCCATCGGGCACGTTCGAGGAACCAACGCAGTCGTCCGTCAAGAAGGCGAAGAAGACCGCAGAGGGCCTTGAGAAAAAGCGCAAGAAGGCGAAGGAGATCGAGCGCGTAGAGAATGAGGAGCGGGAAAAGCGCGACAAGGTGCTGGAGCAGAGCAAGAAGATCGTGCTCGTGGAGGATGTCAGCCTTCCCAAGGCTCAAAAGGTGCGCAGGCCCCCGGATGGCCGTTGCGCGCGCTAACTAGGATATCAGGCAAAGATCGTACATCTGGAACCCCTGCGATCCCAGAGGATTCGGGTATTCGGATGGGTCCACCGTCTGCGTGACCAGAAGGGCCTCATTTTCATTGTCCTGCGAGACGGGACGGGCTATCTCCAGGCTGTCCTGTCTGGTACCGCTGTACGCGCGATTCCGTCACCGGCTTATCCGAAATCACTGACGCGGGGGTAGACTCAAACATATGAAGCCCTGACACTATCCCTCGAGTCGTCGGTGGAACTCGTCGGCACGCTTCAAGCTGTGCCCGAAGGAAAAACTGCGCCGGGCGGCCACGAGCTCGCCGTCGATTTCTGGCGCCTTATCGGGGGGTCTCCCAGCGGCGACGACGCGTTCAGCAACAAGTTGAACGAGGTAGGCTTGATTCTGTCGCATCCACGCGCGACTGACTCCACTCCAGCAATCCGACCCCTCGAAACTCGCAGACCAGCGCCATCTAGTGCTGCGTGGCGAGACGGCTTCCAGCGTGCTACGCCTGCGCGCCGCGATGCTGAGTGCGTTCCGCGATGCGTACGCAGCGCACAGCATCTTGGAGGTGACGCCGCCATGTCTCGTCCAGACGCAGGTCGAGGGCGGCGCAACACTCTTCAAGCTCGAATACTACGGGCAGCCCGCGTTCCTCACGCAGAGCTCGCAGCTGTACCTCGAGACGTGCCTACCGAGTCTTGGCGACGTCTTCTGTGTGCAGGAGAGCTTCCGCGCGGAGAACAGGCACGTCTTCCTCTTTATCGCGCGAGCACATTGCACTTACACAGCGCCGCAGCCACACGCGTCGCCACCTGAGCGAGTACACACATCTCGAGGCAGAGCTTGCGTTCATTGACTTCAACGACCTGATGCACCACATCGAGACCATCGTAAGCCTTCGTACATCGACGATACTGCACCCCCCGACCATGTATCCTTCGGCCAGATCTGCGAGACGGTCGCCTCGCTCCTCGCGAACCCCGGCACCGCAGCGCTCATCAAGCAGCTCAACCCTTCCTTCATACCCCCCGCGCGCCCCTTCATGCGCATGGCGTACGCCGACGCCATCGCGTGGCTCAACGAGCACAAAATCCAGCGGCCCCTCGAGGACGCGGAGGGCAAGCCCATCCTCGACGACAAGGGGCAGCTGCAGATGGTCGACCACGCCATCGGGGACGACATCGCCGAGGCCGCGGAGCGGCAGATGACGGACATCCTGGGCGTGCCGATGTTCCTGCACGGGTTCCCCGCCGAGCTAAAGGCATTTTATATGAAGAAGATTGTCGGCAAGGCGGGGGAGACGGTGTTCACGGAGAGCTGCGATCTGCTGATGCCGGGCGTGGGGGAGATCGTCGGTGCGTCCCTTCCTTCCCCCTCCTTCCTTCCTCGCGCACTGAATACTGATGATGTGGGTCGCAGGTGGCTCGATGCGTATCGAAGACATGGCGGAGCTCCTCGCGGCATACAAGCGAGAGGGCATCCCGACGGAACCGTACTACTGGTTCACTGACCAGCGCAAGTACGGGACGTGTGCGCACGGCGGGTACGGGCTCGGTGTCGAGGTGCGCTTCCCCCCATCTTTCCTTCCCTCCTTAACCTATTGCCACTACAGCGCTTCCTCGCGTGGCTCGCCAACCGGCATACCGTGCGCGAGTGCTCGCTCTACCCTAGGTTAGTTCTCACTCCGCGCGTTCGTGTGTGCGTGCTGATGGGTCTTCTAGGTGGCCGGGGCGTGCGACGCCTTGAGTTGGGGCCGGGGCTGCGCAGATCTATGGGGATTGTATGCTGCTTTGATGTTGTTTTGTTTCCGCACAAATAGAGTCTTTGTATCTGTTCGATTGTGGCGAGCGTATTTATGTATCTATCCGAGCAACCGCTGCCGCCGTCTTGATCAACATACTAGGCTCTAGAGGGCGCTTGGAGCTGCCCCTTCTCGTTTGATTTTGTTCATTCGAGCTCATACGCCGTTCGGAAGTTTTCCCTTAGCCCGATCTGTCGATATGGAAGCCCACACAAATTGCCTAAAACGGCGAACGGCGGTTATTTGTTTTGGCCTGTTGATCCCTTGAAGGGTCTCCTCAACATGTCATCACCGAAATACGTCTTCGCACAGTAAGTCCTGTATCACCGGACTTCATGTGTGAATGATACATTTCCCAGCTTCATGGTGGGCAACACCTACGTCAGTCCCGTCGCCTCTGCTCGGCCCAGTTGAATTCAATATCTTTGCACACTGGCAGCCTTATACCCTCGACGACTGGGCCGCGGACATTGAGGAGGCCAGCGCTAACAACATGTGCGCTTGCGCGTCCCCTAACTTGGCAAGATGACTGACGCGCCGCAGCGACGGGTTCGCGCTGAATGTCGGCAAAGAGGCGTGGCAGCGCGACCGTGTCGCAGGGTGCTTCGAGGCAGCGGCACGCGCGTCTGCGCCATTCGCGCTTTTTCTGAGCTTCGATATGAGGCGTGTTCCGTGTTCCCCACTCTTGCGATTAATCAACATGCGGCCCGCAGCTCCATTCCGGCCGCCTCCCCGGCAGACGTCGACCTGCTTTGCGGGTACATCACCGCTTTCGGGACGCACCCGCGCATGTTCTGCTACGAGGGCAAAGTCCTGGTCTCGACGTTTGCGGGGGAAGGCAGCACCTTCGGACTCACGGCCCAGGACGCGTGGACCTTCGCAAAGGATAAGATGCAGGGCATCGTGCCGGTAGGGCAATAAAATAAAACTCCACCTCCAAGGTTAATAAGAATTTGGTGCGCAGATTCACTTCGTGCCCGCACTCTTTGTCGACCCGGCACGATACCCCGCGATGGCCGCCCTCGACGGCGCGTTCAATGTAAAAATAATCCGCCCTCAATCGCGTACCTGGATTAATTTCGTTTTCCTTTATTTGAAACCAGTGGAACGGCGGGTGGCCACTGCATCTCACCCCGGGGCATCCACGCCATGAGATCGAATCGCCCGCGCTTGATACGGACAGGTACCATCTCGATAACCTGGGTGGAGGGCGTACATTCATGGCCGCGGTGTCACCTTGGTTCTTCACGGTGCGTTGCACTCCAGACCTCAAATAAAATATATGGCCAAGACGCGTTAATTCATGTAGCATTACGGGCCCGACAGCTGGAATAAGAACGTGCGTTCCTTTATTTCCTCAGCCTACTTGAGTTGAGTCCGATAGTGGATTTACCGCGGCGACGACTGGCTCTTCGCCCGCCGCTGGGAGCAGCTCATCGCCATGCGCGCACGGATCGACATCGTGCAGGTCATCTCGTGGAACGGTCAGCCTTTCGTTGCGCACTGTACTTGCTACCGATGTTCAACACACCCGCAGACTACGGTGAATCGCACTACATCTGCCCCACGGTCCGTGGCGCACAACCCGCCTCGCATGCGTGGGTCGACGGGTTCCCCCACGGCGCGTGGCTCGGCCTCAACAGCTACTTCGCGCGCGCGTTCAAGGACGGCGCGTACCCGCCCATCCATAAGGACAGTATAGTCCTCTGGGGACGACCGCATCCGCGCGCAGCACACGCGCCGGAGGATGTGCCTCGGCCGCGAAACTGGGAGCTCGTGAGTGCTGCATGCTCTCTTCCTACTACCCATTAACGGCGCGCAGACGGACGATAAGTTCTGGGTTGTTGTGTTGTGCACCGCCCCCGCAAACGTCTCGCTTTATGCCGGGGACGACGACGAACAGACGTTCGAGGTGGGGGCTGGGATGACAAAATTGTCCCGTTCGCTGGTGGTGGGGAAGGGGATGCGGGCCACCGTGCGGCGCCGTGGTGCCGTGGTGGCTGGATGCAACGCTGATGGATTCAGCTTCGAAGGGAGGCCAAAAGTGTATAATTTTAATGCGTTTACTGCGATGATTTAGAACCTGATGGAATAAATGCTAAATGGCTCGGTTCTTACATGCGTAAATCCCACGACACTGTCTGGCTACATGATATATTATCACTGCAGATAATCTCCGCCGACCATCACTAAATACCAGATAATAAAGGAAAGACAAAAGACACCGCATTCCACGGTAACTGCACAGTAACAGAAGGTCGGAGAAGGTGAAGATGAAGCTACGGGAATATCTCCGTATAAGCCTTGGGCTCTTGAGCCAGAGTGAGCCAAGGTCGTGCCAAAAACAGTCAAGTACTCACCAGGACGTGGCCAGCTCACTGCCGGCGATGAAATTCGGAGGTCCATCCCCTCACGCAACAAACTCTGCAGCTGAACCACGACGCTGGGGAGCGGGCGCACGCCATTGCGTGCTCTGCGGAAATCTATGTTGCACGCGGACAAGGCCGCGATCGACGTACGCATCTCCCACCGGGCTAGCAGCATCATCGTGAGCGCCACATACGAAAAGCCGCGCTCCGGAAGGGCGTCAACGATTTCCAGGCCGACGAGCTTGGGGCAGATACCGTCGGCGAGTAGGCTAAAGAATGCCGCGCAGAGAGTCGTGGAGAAACCAGAGCAGTTAACCGTGAGGCTTCCTAGGTGCGAGACGGCTGGAAAGATGCTGAGGAGGGAAATGTCGCTGCAGCCCACGGCAAACGCAATGGAGAAACTCCTCAATGCTACAGAGCGCATGAGGAAGTCCACCAAATTCCGGGGCACGCATTCACACCCGCCGATCGCCATCCCATACAAGGCCGGAAACGTGAAGGAGTCGTATACATTGTAGATGAATCCGGAGACGTAGAGATAATTGAGCCTCGCGTAGGTATGCAGACCGGTGGAAAGTTGGTTCAAATCGAAGGTCCCCCGGGTGTCTATGAGGACGCATTGAATGAGGTTGGGACACAGATGAAACACCGAGAGGAAGGATCCTGGATCGAGAGCCAAAACATATCTGCACAACTCGAGGGGAGTACAATGCGGTCGCATTGCCGGAAATTGTGGAGGTACGCGTGAATGAGGCGCGGCACATCACATAGATCCACAACGAGATATGAATCACCCGGGGTATCGGTGGAAGAGTATTCCGTGTCTTCCGACCGCTCCAGAGTGACCGAAGTTAGCAGCGGGAATGAGCCCGAGATCGAGGGGAAGCCGACAGCTGGGGACCGAGGAACCAAGAACAGCAGATATTCCAACCTGGCCGCATAGAGACATATATTACAGATGAGATCCCAGGTCCTATCCGGTGACTTGTCCCTGAGGGTGTCGTCGAAGATGGTGGCAGACAGAGGAAGATTTCCGCTACGCGCAAGCCACGCTTCCAGGAGGAATACCGATCCCGGCGGACACCTGAAAAATGCGACGCGTGCCCATAGCTCACGGGCCGAGAGCGCAACAGCCCGCCAGTAACGACAGACAGCGGTGAGAGTTATAGGAGTGCAGCCGGGATCCTGGGCGATAGCCAGGCTTCCAGCGGTGCAGAAGCGGAATATGTGCGAGATGACTTCGGGAGGAGCAATCAGGGCGTAATTGGGCGACTTGTGGAAGAAGACACAGGAATTCGACTTGGACAGAGTGAGCTCATTTAGGGTCTTTTGCTAATCGTGGCATTCAGAGATCCCGCCGAAATGTCACACATTGCGCGCGTGGAACGTACCACAAACCCGATTAGCCTCTGAGTCATCTCGCCTAGCTTCAAAACGCGGAGGGAGAATAGGGTGGAACACTCTGACAGTTACAAGATCTTGCGCTGCTCAGACCTCGGGTAGAGCTTGTCGTCACGGTTGTTGAACTTGTAGATATGAAGCACAGCCACCCAGGTTTTTCACGTGTCGAAACGAATCTCTTGTCCGCAGTGAACAAAAAGTTCCTGGGTCGCACATCGTTGAATCTTGACGTGCAGGCTCGGGATTATACTGCAAAAATGAACAGTTGCCCTCTGAGTATACTACAACGCGGCGTCAGTGCGGTGCCTATGAGCCAGACGACTCTTCCTGTTGAAATTACGAGCTCTATAAACGGAGAAGCATGCGTCTCAGAGTCCCTCTTCGACTAGAAACGCGTAGAATTCCAAACACTCTGTCCCGGCAGCCAGCGTTGCCTTGAAGGCGTCCCAGCTATCGAAGAGCGTTTTTATTTCGACAATCTTCAGAACTGCGCGCCAGTCGGAGAGCGGGAGCTTGCAGACGCCACTCCGTACATAGCAGCCAGCGTGGCTGGCGAAAGCCTTGTGCTCGAGCGCAGCACAGTTTTCGGCGGCGTTCTGTCCCCCGACGACATCTGGAACAAGGGCCTCCTGCAGACAGTGCATGGTGGCATGCATCCACGTCTGGCCACGCTCACTGAGCGTTGCGCGGCCGGTCTTGAACTTGTTGCAATATCGTTGGCCGTAGCCAAGCGGGTAGCCGGTAGGCCCGCAATTATATCGCGACTCTAAGCAGTCGGCGTAGAAGGTGCAACTGTCGGGCGGTGGGTGGAGACACTCGTCGCTCGGCGGTATCAATGCGGAATTGTGCTGGAAAGTTTGAGAGCCGGAAAGATTATGATGACGCTCAAATGGTGGCATGAGGACAGCGAGCAAAGACAGAGCCATGGCAAAGCCTATGCTGGATAAACCGGAGTAGGTTCAGCTGATCATGAGACGTGACGCGTCGCAGCTAACGTACATTCTTTTTGTAAAAGTCCAACAGCTGCAGGGCCTATTATGTCAGGTCGTGGACATGGCGTTCGATATGGTTCCATACCGAAGCATGGTTCAGGGTTCAAGCTCTGCGCAATGTTGGAGGTGGCACAGTGCCAGCAGTCTGAAGTCAGGCCGCGACCGGGCCGAGCAGAGCGATCAGGTCAATCGGGCTGTGTCGGATTCCCACGGTCCATATATTTCAACCAATATAAGTCCAGCGACTTTCGGCGAGAATCCTGAGGCCTGGGTACCTACTCGTTTCCCGGATATATTTATATAAAAAGCTGGGCATGCGAGATGTTCAAGCCCATCAATTTTCCGAGTCCCTACAGGTCATGCAGGTTTCATGCCAAATTGCCAATCATATGCCAATGATCCCAAGGCTGGGATGCGCCGAGTCCGCAATTTGTGCTCGTTGGTTCATTGGGGATCTCTAATTATTCCGCTTGTCCTCCATATGTGTGGCTAGATATGGCAGCCAACGAAGATTATGTCCCAAGGGTATTTTGCCTCCTCTGATTGTGCGAGCAAATCTATATTCCCCGGACTTTATGAGACTTTATGAAGGAGCCAGCCAATTTCGAGAAGCATCTTTGGATGCCTCATGTTATCGGTGAAATATCTGTGTTTATACGTTCGTCTTGTTTTACTTTTGCAACCGTGGGAATCTTGCTGTCATAGCCCGTCGCCCAGAAGCTTTACAAAAGTAATCGCCAAACTCAACGGACTGTGCACTGAGCTGAATACACTGAAAAAAAGGCTGACTCGTGTATCCTGTCTTCAGTCCAAATCCCTACAGTATATTACAGTCGGTAATCTGCCGTGTCTGTCGTGATTCGGAATCCCTTGGGGACACTAGATAAGATTGGGGTTATACTCTCCTTCGATCTCGATAATCTTCTCAACCGCGCGCTTGCTACCCGCGCTATCTTTCATAAGCTCTGTATAGGCCCACAGCTTGGGATATGCCTCCTTGTTGAGCGGGCTGTGGCCGTCTTGCGGTACTTGCGCGAGGATCAGCGGGAAGCTCATCAGAATATCTGCGCCCGTGAGATGCGCGCCGCAGAGGTACGGGCCACCGTCGGGGGCGGACGCGAGCTGCTCCTCGAGGAAGGTAAAGTGCGTGGCGAAGCCTGGAGCCACAAACGTGCTGTGCATCTGGGCAGCAATCCGGGAAGTGAGGGGGCGTAGGAAAAATGGGACTGGGGCCCTCCTAAGACCTTTAGGTAGTGAGTTTACTGGCCTGGGACCTTAATAAAATGATGGATACTCACTCCAGGGAATGAATGCAAGGGTTGTGACTGTCATGAGGGATCCCTCGCAGTAGTGCATATAGTAGCGGTAGCGCATGAACGCCTCGGTCTCGCCGTCGACCTGACCCTCTAGCCCCGGCTTCCATTTGTCAGGAATTAGCTGAGAGCCGGGTTTGGCGAAGTGCTCGCAGAGATACTCCACAATGAGCCCGGACTCAGCGATAGTACGGTCCCCGACGGTTATGACGGGGGACTTCCCGAGCGGGTGAATCGTCTTGAGTTCCGGCGGTGCCCTCATCGTCTTGGCGTCGCGCTTGTAGGTCTTGATCTCGTACGGAACGCCGAGCTCTTCGAGGAGCCACACGATGCGCTGCGAACGCGACTTCTCCAGCCAGTGAATCGTGATCTTGGGTGTGTCCGCCATTTCGAATCCTCGAGTCAACTGTAAGTCAACGTGTCATTAGTGGTAGCATCCAGGCGGCGCACCAGATGATTCCCAGGTAATTGAGCGCGATTTACCCTCTGTGAGCGTTGGGTGTGGGCGTCAGTCCTCAAGCCCCGCGAGCACATAATCTCCCACACTGGTCAGTCTGCTTCCGAAACTTCCTGGAGTTCGTGCGAATTGAACAGCGAAACGGCCCGTATTTGTCAGAAACGATTAGTGTGGGTCGCACGGTAAGTTCGAATGCTATAGGTCCAATATAAGTGTCCTAATGTAAGTCTCAGCAGCTGTCGTTGAACTGCGATTAATCACGTGCACTTGGTTGAATCTCGGTAGTTTCGGTCCTTGCATGCCGTGTTGGCGCTTAATTTCGTTACCACTCGCCTTGATGTCAACTGGGATCGGCTGGATCCGAGATAATCCGGACCCGGAAAATGCAGTCCAGAGGATAACATGGGTAATTATATTTGTTCAACCTGCTTCTTACAACGATGAAGACCGTCGGACGAGGGCAAGTACCTAACACTAGGCGAGAGCATTGGATCCGCTGGGATCAGACGTCTCTGGAGACGTCAATCAAAGATAACGCGATATGATATGATAAGATTGTCGGTGACGGGCGGATAAACGGGCGCTCAAGCGCGTAGAATTGATGCGCCCGCTGTCATAAACACATCTAAACCGTTGATCCCGAGTCGACGCGCCTTCCTTTCGACGCGTTGGTGCCCTCTGCTTGTCTCCACTTGGAGAATACCAACACACTTCAGAGTATGTGGAATCAACCTCCCATTCTGCTGTTTATTATTTCCGCAAGTTTTGAGGAGAGTGTGGTATACAACCGCAACGGCATTTGTTACTCAGGCTGTTAGCTCCCGCTTTTTGGAGTTTCTCGCATGCCCACTGATGGCAAACCAGCATCCAGTGCCAGTGCACTCTTTGAATGTCAAAATATGCACGTTCAAACATGACTCCCGCGCCCTACCGATACAACATGTTCCACTTACTGTGGTGCAATATCTCTCATTTGTTAATACGGGTTTTTCGCAGCTTGCAATCGATGATTACCGCCCGACGGAACTGAATAGCCGAACGGCGAGGGCCGAGCGCGCCGACTGATGCAATAGCGGGCTAGATATTGTCTACCCGAGAACGGGAAAAGCCGCGGCAGGCCTAGCCGAGATCAATTCTACCCGAGTCTCTAGAGAGGGATTGATCCCAGCGGATTCAATCTTCTGCACTAGGCATGCACCAAGAGATACCAGTATTCCATTACTCCAAGCTTAATGTAAGAAATTCGAAACATAAAAACCAGTCCATTAATTTTTCACCGCCGATCGTGGGGGAACGAGTCCCGAAACAGCATAACACACGACGGCCAGGAACTCGGGCAGCGCAACCAGCGGAAACCACAACCTCTCGTCGTTCTGCTTGGCGGAATTTGCGAGGGTGGAGGTCAAGAACGCCTCCCGGATAAGCAAAAGCAGTGAAATCAGGCAGAGCAGGTAGCCCCCGTGGCGGTCGCCAAACGGGCGACTGTCATTCCTGTATCCCGCTGTAGAGGCGTTGAGGATGGCTACATTATCCCGAAGAAAGCCTGTGGACGCACAAGTGGAGCTTTCCCTCACGACGACGAGTGCTTGGATGGTCTGGAGGATGGTGAGGACGAGGAAGAGGATGGTGCTGGCTTTGCGGAGTGCGACCCCTGTCGACGCGGTGCTTGCATCTGAGCTCGTGGAATCAGTGATTCCGACGATGCCTAGAATGACGCCGACAAGCAGGGCCGCGCGGAAGAGTCGACGGGTCCGGATGAGCTGAACCGGAAGAAAATCAACACGTTCGGCGCCGGAGACGATTTCTCTATGTCACGAGTTGGTATGTTCTCTAGCAAGAAGAAATGGAATATGACGACGCACCGGTCGAGGACGAGTGTATACGCAGAATATAGCAGTGCAAAGAACCCGACTCCAAATAAGACTTGATCCGCAATGAACAAACCGAGTTTTTGCCCTAGCGTCGTCGAGTTTGCTAGTATCGCGCGTATTACGAATGCCACAACTCGCACTGAAATTGATAAGATGTAGAAGCGTTATACTGGCTAAAGCATTTCGTTGGACTCACTCAAGCAAAAAACGACGAGGACGATGTAGACGTATGTGGTGTTTTTTATCGACTGCCGGATGAACCACAGGAAGAGTGGGAGATAGAGAGCCGCAAAGATAGCTGGTGCTGCCACGGAGTCGAATCCAAATGCCGCTGCGTAGTTTATCGACTGGGAGGCCATTGGCGTCTGGAAAAGTGAGGTGAAAACGTGAAGGTCGCATTGTCGTATATATAGGAGTCCCGGACGCAGCACCGCAGCAGGGCGATTGAAAGCGGAAGGCGTCGACAGGATTATGATTCTTCGGCGCCGCGGCGGCCCAAGACCTATTTTTAGCCTCTTTCCAACGCAGTCTTGCTTACGTGAAGTTCAACCTTAATCTTTCCTTCGGCCGGGTGATTTCCTCTCAAAAGATATGGTTTGTTATGCGATGTTCATGCTCGGGGGATTTGAAATCAGCTTCATGCAAAGCAGACAATTCATCGTTCTGGAACGATCATACGAAGTGAGAAATTAAATTAAAATTAATGAATGACTGAATACGACGGTCGAAAGTTCAGTTCTTCTCGTCCGAATCCCAGGCGTGGTGTTCCCCAGCCCAGTAAGATCTACCGGGAAAAAATCAGAACCAACGTCATTTATGCACGGATTGACGCTTACGGAGGCAAGTCGAGCATGGGTGGCGGCGGTCCAGCAGGAAGAACATCCGCATATGTGATATTCGACGATCCCGGGACTCCAACGAGAGGCGGGGGGCATGCCGATCCAGGATCGAGATGTATCGGGACGTCAAGCTGGAGATCGTTGCCAATGCCAGGGAAAGGAACAACAAACCGCAGATCGTACTGAAGAAAAGAGATTAGCGATTTGCAGGTAACAGAAAAGGGAAAATCAAGTCACCTGCCAGTCAAGGGTTTCTGTACTGCATGTCGGAGCATAAGGGATGGCTACCTCGGTCTCGAAATGCACGGCACGCCTCCAGATACCACGACCCTTTTCATCTTTTGTCCCAGGGGCGGGGATCCACTCTGGCTCGTCTATTATTTGCTGGACGGCAGCGACCCATGTGACATCACCCAAACTCCCTTTGAGGTCGAACACATCCTCGACATATCGTGTTCTTTCCCGGACGCGAATTTCCGCCCTCCGGTGAAGAGAAAGTTTCACATCGGAGGATAGGGCGGGTAGCGCGGGAAACAGAGGCTTTCCATGCTTGTCCACTGGACCATCCGAAATACGCATCGGCTTGGTCTCCGTCTCGATGTGGAAGCTAAATGGAATGGCGGTGGCGATCGGAAATGAGCTCATGTCTGGAATCGTCACCTTGGGAAGGGGGTCAACAGTTTTTCGGTTGCGAGAACGAAGAGAACAAAATACCTTGACCCGCGCGCGCGAATAATCACCCCAGATGCCCTGCCTAAGTTTCTCCTCGTGGATCCTATCCGTCCAAGGGCCATTCCAGCCCTGTCTCAAAGATTCCTTGGCCAGTAACTGT
>JARGYA010000762.1:0-49480 GCA_029204335.1 Mycena vulgaris | reverse complement strand
TATAAAACTAAGACCAACGCGGACGCCAAAGAAAATAAGTTCAGGCATCTATGTCTGACCCTGGAGAAATATCGTTGGCAACGCAAGTAATAGCTCTATTAGAAGTCCGCACCTTGGATCTCTCCCCAGCGTTTGCGCGCGACGGACTCTTCGGCGCGGCGCCAAAAGTCGAGCCCGCCCCATGCGCCTAGCTCCCAGTCAGCTTCGAAGTCCGGACATGAGATCGTGCAGAAGCGCGGGTCTGTAATTTCCGACGTTTCCTCCACAGGTTCTGCGTCCTGCGTCCAGACTACGACGAGGATCTGCAGGCCCGTGCATGTGTCGAACACTTTACCGATTAGCTCGGGCAAGTAGTAGTCGGAGAACGAGAGGTGGGTCAGGCTCGGAAGCGCCCCGAAGACCGGCCACACCGACTCCGGGATTGCGCTGAACACGTCGAGATGCGTGAGGTGAAAAAACGGGAGCTGTTCCAAATCGGGGGTTGCGCGCCCTCCGAAAAGCTCGAAGATGTTAATCGATAGGTGGCGCAGGTGTGTGAGGTAGCGGAGGTCGGCCAGCAGTTCAGGATATGTATCCCCGGTCCACAAGGCCAGGTCCGAGATGTTGGTGCAGGTCGAAAGGATGTTCGTGACTGCACTCCGTTCGATGACGCTGGAGAGGGCCAGATGATGAACGTGCTGCCGCAGGAATTCCGGTGGCTTCGATTGCATCATATGGAGCAGACGTTCGTCACCTCCACTGGAGAGCACAACTTGGTACAGGAGAGGCTCGATCCTGCGTAAGACGAAAGAGATTTAACTTTCCGCGAAGAATTCAGGATGAGAATTATTACCACACACATACTCGTCTTGCAACCACGATCAATATCGGAATCGTCTCGGGATACCGCCAAGCTGCGAGCTCGAAGATGACGCGCTCCAGCTCGATTGGAAGCTGGGTCAGATCAGTTTCCTCCATTTTTTGTGCTCTTCAAGTAGACCTCGTGTTAGGCTTGTGTGCTGGCTGTGCAATCGTGCAACTGCAGTGATCGCGGTAGAAGGCAGGAAGCGTGACGCAATGAATAAGGCAAGTCACGGACAGTCACGGGCACGGGTGCAATCCAGTCCGCGATCCAGTCACTTCGCCTTTTGCTTTCAGTTGCAACGGTGATTCGGAGACGAACCAACTATATGCTTAGAATATATTCACTCCTCTTCACTCTTTACATCCTCTTCCGTCTTTATCACCCCGCCCTTGCGACGACGCTTGGCCGCCTGTGAAAAAGTCAGATCACTTGAAACGACAAAAACAGGTCTTGAGACTCACCGGTTTTGACTCCACGGGGCTGGTCTTTCTTGCCTTTCTCTTGGAGCTGCGCACTGGCGGGGTGTCTTCCTCAGATTCCGAATCGACGGTCTCATCCGACTCGGAGTCCCCCTCTTCCCCTTCGCTTGCGCCATCCAGCCCAAGAAGCTCGCGGATCTGGCTCTGGCTCGCAGCGGGCTGCTTCTTGACCCACTTCCCCGCAATCACACGGTCTGCTGCGTCGACATGCGCCTCCTTGATATGTCTGTGGACCGCTTTCTGGTTTCCAAAAGGGAACAGCAACGGGGAGTACTCAGATCCGGTCTCGAGGCTGCCCCCGTCCTTCCAGTGCGCGGCGATTGCCTTGCATATCTCGTTCGTACTCCTGCTAGATCCTGGGCGAACACAGTGGGTGAGACACGCCCTCGGGCTGCCAGTAAAGGAACTCGATATACCGACATCCATCGTCTTCGCCAGCTCGTTGTAGCGGACGCGGCATATCGCACGTTCGTCTGCGTCAAGGCGGACTGTTTTTGACCATGACGTTGTGCGGAGGTTGTATAAGACGCGACACCACTACACATTGTAAAGTACGACACACCTAGTGAGTCCATAGTGCAATATTCCAACTGCCATGGCCAGGTTGACAGGTGACAGGGAAGTTTGCGCTTCTCATACGTAAAATTCAAGTAAAAATTCAGTAAAACTAAACATAAAAGAATAGCCAGGTACCGGGCTGCCGCGGGACGTCGAGCGGGCCGGCGGGCCCGCCTGGCAAGGCGCGTCAAGCGGCACACGCCATCGGCCGGTCTTGACACGAGGCATCACGAATGCCGTCCTGCATCAAGCCCGGCATGCCGGCGATTTCGGCATCCCATCAAATCACCAGGCAACTACGCCGCCGCCGACGTCGCCCACCGGCTCTCAACAAAGCCGACGCCGCCGCCTACTTCTGCGGCGCTCGACAACGCCTCTCGCAGCCCGCGCCTGACGCCGCCCACCACGCTCAACGGCATCAACATCATTAACGCCACTCAGCTTCGCTGGACTCAACGACGCCGACGCCGATGCCCTCGTGCTCTGGGCGATGCCGCGCGGCCGCCTCCGCCGTCGCCGCCACGGAGCCATGGGGCGGCTTTGGCGGCGACGACGGGCAGATGCCGAATTTGATGCAATCACGGCATCGCCGATGCGCCATCAACAGCCTCCGGGGACGCATCAACGTCGAGGCCAGTGGTTGGGACGTGTTTGGCAGCTGCCAGGAAGCGGCGGGACAGATACTCGGATGCAAAGGCTTCTATTAGTTGCATATTACATACGGTGGCGCAAGTTGGCGGGCGAGGAAGGTGGGTTGCTTCTCTTGATGGGCCATCAGTTGGAATATTGCACTTACCGCTCACACCTAGTTCAAGTGCGACACATCCAGTTGAAGTGCGACACGCGATATCAATGCGACACACACATCAATGTGTCGCACATTGCTATCCCTCCGTGTTTCAGGCATGTGCGACACATCAGATTTCCCGAGGGCAGGCCAAACAAATATCAATTCCCTCTCTTTCTTACCACCACCACCCGCCCTGCCGCCGCCCGCCAAAACGCGTCGAACAAACGTCGCGATGCGCTCCGGCCGACAACGCGCTGATTGACGGGCTGCCAACACGCGTCGTGATCGCGTTTCGGAACTCTGTACGTGTTCTCTCACACCAGTGACATACTTCTTGATGCGCGCCCACAGATCTACCGATCGGAATATGTCGCGTCCAATGCCAGCATGTTCCTCGACAACGACTGGATTAATATGGATCAGCTCAAGCACTTTCTCGCGCGGCCCGACACCGATTCCCACCTCCGACGCGCTTCAGACACGCGTCAAACTCGAATCCGACGCGTCCACGCGTCTCTTCGCTGCGGAACGCCAAGCCGTCCTCCGTTAACGCCAAAATCAAAACTCGCACTCTGAAGGAGGGGAACAAGGAGGTGTTGGAGATTCTTTCTGACTCGGACTCAGAAGTCGAGGATTGTCGGGGGGGTCAGTTAACCAGTGAGTGCTTTTGTCTCTTTGTGTTCCTCTAATCAATGATTTACGTTTAGATTCCGACGATTTTCTGCCTCGATCTGATGCCGGAAGCGAGGCAACCTACGTCGGGACCGGTAAGTTTTTTGGCGCCTCGTACTGAACACAATCTGACGACAGGTAGATTTGGACGACAACGAGCTCTCTGCTGATGAATCTGAGTCCGAGGGTGGTCTACAAGATTCAGATACGCTGTGGCTGGATGACGGCCTATCATCTCGGGTACGCGTCGGCGAGATGCGCGTTACCGGTAATGTGACTGTCCAGCGGGTTGAATACGTTCCCGGACTTCCATCTGCCTTCCCCATCCCTGAAATTGCAACCGCATTTGTAGTTGACCTTCATGATGCCCAGTACAATCTGACGGATAAGCACGGCAAGTTGTACACTGTTGATGCTTTGATAAAAAAACAAGGTACGTCGCGAATTTTTTGAAGTTCAAGCGTAGCTGATACCTTAGCCTTAGGATAACGAACGACTCGTTCGAGGGCCCCGACCGGGACAGGCGACTCAAAGGTGCTTGTTACATTTGAGTCTGGTCAGCCGCCGATCCTCTGCCGCGGTTCTCGCCTCGGCTGTAAAGGTATGTCAGAATCCATGATGTAATCATTTGATACTGACCCACCTTGTAGGCAGCTATGCCTGTGAGCACACCGATACAGCGCTCCTCGACGTTGTTCGCCGCAATTTACATCCGGCCACTCGTGACGTGGTCTTTGCTGCACAGCGGGAGACACGCCGGCAGGAGGGAAGAAACTCCCGAACAACGGGTCATGGAGTACGTGCAAATTAAGTCATGGCTGTTTTCTGAGACGCTTTCAAGATTCCTGCAACTTGTTCGCAATCGCGCCTGCACCGGGAACGCGGCCGACGGTGGGAAATGCAAGGGAATTGCAGGTATTGAGGACAAAAACCCAGGTATGTCAATTGTTCGCGTTACTGCAGTACTCACCCATCTCCGCTACGCAGAAATCTCGGGGCCATTCCTTCTGGCTCGGATGCAGCGGCTGGACTTCGGACAACACGAAGCATACCGGCATCTCAATCCCTGACGACGTTGACCCAGACCTGTTTTTAGCGGGTTTCAACGGACAGCCGCTTGCCGCAGACACCTCCAAAGACACTCCTCTCTGCAGCGCTATCGTTCATCCCACCACCGGCCTGAAGTCCAAAAAATGCGGTGTGTTCTCTCGTTTTTTATGTGCCAGATTTAATTTAGACTCCCTGTACCAGCGTTTACACACATAGTCAATGGCGAGCCTCACACGAAGAGCGCAATCATGAAGCGTCCGTGTCCGGTCCAGAGACGGATCTATATTCCCATGGACCCCAGTATTCGTAAGGCCCTCATCGTTCACCCGGGCAATATCGCCCACAACCACCCGATACCTGCCTTCAAAAAGGTGTCGCACGAACATAAGGCCGTCTACAAGAAGTGTATTCAGGCTGCGGGCTGTGTCGGTGCAACGGTAGCAAAGGTGGATAACGGTACGCGATCAACTGAAATTCTGACACCAATTCTAAGCACGCTCCAGCTCCTTCGACAAAGCTGCTTCTCGGGGGCAAGAAGCCGGGCGAATTCGCTGCGGCGCTACAGTCCAGTACGGTGAAGCAAAAGCTGGTTCACGAGACGAAATTGGAGGCCTATCCTGAGGGTCTCGGCGTCAAGGGTACGCATTTTTCACCTTCACCAGAAAATGAGGCAGATGTTTGTGTACTGACGCTGCATCTCTCCAGGCGCGTTTCAGCTATTTTTCGAGGATATGAAGAAGGGTGTCGACGAACGCTACATCCAGCGTATTGCTTTCGAAAAAGACGGTGGAGTAATTATCCTCACGTGCCTCGCATCGCTCATGAGGCTCTTGGATGACGCCGGCGTAACAAGCTTCGAAGATGACACAACATTCAAACGTATCGCTGGGGAATTCAACGAATGGGAGGTAGTTATTTTCCTCAAGGCTTTGCAGCGCGGTGAGTCTTTTCTTGCATCGTTTCCGCAGACTAATTTCAGTGTTCTTCAGCCGTTACCATCGCTCGAGCCTATATCAATGGGGCCAGCACCGATTTTTTACGAGAGCCTGTACAACAAGTTTCAAGAGGTGAAACTCGAGCTGACTGGGAAGCCGGTCAGATTCAAACGCTTCATTGAAGGAGGTAGCATTCTGGCGATGAATTCTGACATGGAGGCCGCACAAGTCCTCGGCGCGACGCGCTCGCTTTCAAAATTGAACAAGGACGAGGCGTACAGCAACCTTGCCTTCGATACTCCTCCCGAGCAGGTCGCACCCGAGATCATCAAGCTCTGTACAACACATGCAAAACGGTGAGTGCATCGTCGATCTTTTAGGTATTCTGGGCCACTCACCGCTCGGTTGTTCCAGCGCGGTTCTCGACTTCGAGACGCTTGTATCCGCGGACGATTACAAGCGTCTGATGGACTTTGTCTACATCGACTCGGAAGAGGGGATCGACGAATTTTCCGAGTTCGTGCGGGGTCCTTGGTATAAAGAAGATTCAAGGTGTGTTTCCAGTGCTACCTGTGTACCGTTATTCATGTTTATAGCAGACTGGTGGGATCACAAGGCAATGAGCGCCTGGATCCTGCCGTGCCTGGTCAAGTCCCAGTCTCCGATGAGTGCTGACGACTGGGTCAATACTCCCGCGACCACAAATACCGGCGAGGCACAGCATGCCTGGACGAACTCGAGGACCGGTATAGGGTTGTCGCTCGTCGAAGCGATGGAAAGGTACGCACGCATTCATTCGTCTTTAAATAATCAAGTTAATTCATGTCGTTAAAATATTCAGTGGCAGGAAGCTCGACAACGTGGTCGCCCGAGAGATTGAGATCTCCATCAAATCGGGGGTACTGCTCAATTCGCGCAACGAGTCTTCCCATCGCCGGGCCCGTAACTCGACACGCAATTCTACGCGGATGCGCAAGAGCCACGAGGCCAGCGAGCAGTCTGAAGAACTGGACCGCATTGCGCTCAAAAAGGCGTCGCTTCAAGAGCAGAAGAAGCAGGTTGGTGCAGAGTTGAAAGACCTGCAAGTACTCAAAAAGACTGTGCGGCAAGGTGTGAAGGCTTCGCAGCCGAGCTCTCATCCGCGGCGTGTCCTCGCCTCTTCGAGTTCTAGTGGTCGTGTGAAGACCAGACCTCTTGGTGCCGTCCTACATCTAATATTTGAGCGAGATTTGTTTAACTTCCACTCCGGCGTTTCTGCGTACGATCGAATCCCCCGTTCAGCCCGTCGCGTCAACCTCGACTGCTACGACGTTTACCGCTCCGTTTGACACCCTTCCGCCTGCGACTGTTCAGAACGTCGTGTACGGCAGCCCAGATGCGTTCTTTACACTGAACCCGTACGGTTTCGCTGATTCCCCTGTCCTGGACCCCCCGAACTTCAACACACTACAAACTTTCGACTTCAGCTTTCTTCAGGATTTCGGTACACTCATGTTGAACGGCGCTGTAGCGGCGCCCGACTTCCAACAGTCCACCGCGACGTCGAATGAATTCACGGCAGATGACTACAATTTTCTATTTGCGCCCATTCCCAAGGATCCCGTTGCACCCTCACTCCTTTTTGAACCACAGCCGCCGTTGTCCCCGTCCACTGAATGGCCCCGACTTCCTCCTGTACCGCTCTCTTCGCCTCCTCACCCGGAACCCGCCCCAGTCGCCCCGCAGCTCGAACTTCCGCCGCTGAATGCATTCAAAAAACGTGAGGCTCGAGCCGAGGTTGACCAGGCAAATGCCATTTATACCAAGCGGCCTCGCAAAACCCCAAGGCGACGTGACGAATAGGTAAGTCTACGATTCAAATACTACATTTTCGATTCTCATCGGAGTTTCTCAGAATTTTAAACGTGCTTACAACCACGCTCTGGGCTGGATTCGTTCTTCACTACAGAATATTTTTGTTGCATATATAGTTTGCTTGTAATTAATGCCTCGACTCGCGAGCTGCACGAACAACGATCATCACGTGGAGGTTGAACATTGTGTCGAACATCCCGTAGAAGTGTCGAACATCCTATAGATGTGTTGCACTCGGTGTGTCGCACTTCTATTGTGATGTGTCGCAGATCCTCACCGAGTGTCGCACTTAAGCAGGTTGTGTCGCACTCCCCATGTGTTCGTGTGTCACATCTGATGTATCCCGCGTTGTGCGGGGCAAGCGCAAGATGGAAGATAGTGACTAAGCCCCTATCACTATACACGTGGGGTCTCGCGGCTCGCCAATCAAATAGTTCTCCTAGGTTCTCCTCATGACACTGGTGGAAGCCAACTACTGCGGCCATCTCCTTTCATTTACACCAACAGGGATCCGTACGAGTCAATACTTCCAGAAAATACCAGGGATCTGAGAATTTTACGCGCTGTAGCAATGAACGGATCCACTGGCGATGTTCACGACCCTAGGCTTGTCCAATAATCCCCATGCTCTCGAGACCCGTGCACCCAAACCCCATCCCGCAAACTCCAGTTATTCCGACCACCAAACCCCACTCGGCGCAAATCAGGCAACAAGTGCGCCAGCTCAACGATCGCACACCGTTGTTGGCGAACGGTGAAGGGAAGGCACTGAGGATCGAGCTGTCAGATGGAAAGGACGTGCAGGCTGCGTGGGAGCGGTGCGTGGCCGGTGCAGGTCCAGTCCATTAGGCCCTGATCATAAATGCGGTTGAGCAAACATGTAGAGCGAATTCGAAGTGGGGTGGACGCACGGCGAACGAGGTCGGCTGGCTGTTGGGCATGCCGTCGGAGTTGAGGGAAATCTTGGCTACGAATGTGGCGTGCTCGGAGCTGAGGACGCGGATAGATACTTTATCTAGTTGAAAATAATCATTACTCTGGCTTTTGCGAGGACCACAAGCGCGCACCCGAGATGATGATTTGATGTGACCCAACCTGCTCCTCCGCATCCGAGTTCATGCCGTTATCACATTGCGCGCAATAGTCAGCATCGTCTATCAGCTCGGCATCGTCTTGGTCGGCGTCGAACATAGGCTCATGGATATGCGGCTCCAAGAAATCCACGCACTCACGCAGGCACGGGAACAGTCCGCTAACGGCGGAGAACAGGGCAAGGCTGAGCGGGATGGGTGGAAGGCGAAGGCTCGTCCAGGGCACAGAATTTCGCGCGACGCTGGGCAAGACCCCAACTACATCCTGCACCGCATCCGCTGGCCTACTGTCGCTCGGGTACGTCAGCTCGACTGTGTCGACGGGGCGGGTGCAGGCGAAGGTCTTCGCCAGGGATATGGGGTTGTAGAAGTATGTGAGCAGCGAGACTCCTCGCCCCAGGCGGGAGGTTCTGGGGCAGGGAACTTGTTGCAGAGAGCATGTGGAGGCGTTCAAGGCGCAGACAGTCGAGGAGGAAGGCGAAGAAGCGCGGCGCGATCTCTGCAGTCAAGAATATCTGCAGCTCGAAGAGCTCATCTAGCGTGTGCCTCGGAACGAAGGTGGCAAGGACAGAATCGCCGTCCGGTGTATGTTGCAGATACATCGCCTGCACAGTCAGCGGGCGGTGTGCAGAGGGAAGTGGATCCCCGTTTCCTCGCTGAGCAGCCCGGAGATGGTGAACCGGCGGAGGGGCAGCGGGGGCACGATGCGGCAGGCGATGTCGCGGTCCACGAAGGTTAGCTCGGCCAGGTTGGGCAGCGATACGAACGCGTGGCAGATTTCCGCGCCGACGGTGAGGTTGCTGAGGTATAGCACGCGCAGATGCGTCTACCGGCACAGCGTGGCCGAAAATTCGCAGACGGCGGAGAGGTATGTGCGATTCAGGTGCGACATAGCTGGGGCGCGGGGAAACATCCACGAGATGTCGAGCTCGAAGCTGCCGATAAATGTTCTCGGAGGTCTCTCCAATTCAGGGGAGTTATATCGTCGCTGGATGGCACGCGGAATGTCTGAGAAGAAGAGCGGCTGGCATATGGCGGAGAAAAGACAACACACGAAGATGAGCGCTCGAGGGCGGCGGGTGTGGCAGTGGCTCTAGCATCGTTCCCAGACTTTGACTGGAAGGCTTATCGGAGGGGAGGGAAGGACTCGCGGCGACCCTTCGTGCTTCAATCGGCGTTGCGGAGCTTGGTGGTCGGAACAGGGCGCCGAAAGGGATTCGTGTGAAGGAAGGACTGAGTGACCTATAACCACGCGCATTCTTTGTTTCTGCCTTTTGGGGTTACATGTTTCACAGAACAGCCAGGAGAAAGAGCTCTTGCGATCAAAAGGCGCGGGACTATAGAGGGTTTGCCCAGGAGATGAGTCCGCTGGTATAGACTTGTTGCAAAGGATGGAAGAGCACCCCAAGGTAAATCGTTTGTCGTGCGAGTAATTACAGCCCCAGCGTTAGCTCGAGCAACCGACCAGGAGAAATTTTTGCATAACATCTTGATAACATCCGGAGAATGAATCTGGAGCAACTCAAGTCTAGAGCATGGTGTGACCGTAGCCTTCAAAGCGGTTTCGTAGCGAGACTTGGATCGAATTGTCCGACTCGCAGCATTGAGGCAGACCTCAGGGAGCAAAACTTGGAGATCAGGATAAAGAAGCAGACACGTGACTGAACGCGCAGGATATGCAAACCAAGCAGGACCAAATAACACGTTACAACACGACCGAAAGTCTTAAATATGGAGCACAAAATATCTCCAGAGGAATACATTCAACTCGTAATTTCTCTTCAATTTTGAACATCCAGATGATGTTCCCGTATTGCACTTTCGGATCTGGGCCAAACATTAGGGACAGTCAGACCTCAACACATCTCCAACACGTGCCGCAGGCACGGAAGATTTTTTTTGTGATTTATTTCTGATTTTCTGAACCATGAAACTGACAAAAAGAATGTGATTTAACACAAGATCTCATTTTTTCCCATGGTGTTTCACTTTTTCGGCCAGCTGAAAACCGAATTGTGTCCAATTGCGCAGGTCATTCACCGACTAAGTCTCATCTCCCTCGCCATCTCCTCAAAATTTCACTGCAACATCCCTGAGGGTTTTACATCCTCGTTGTCTTTCACAGACAGTTTTCGAAATCCACTAGCAAAAATTCTATGGGCGGCTCGAATAGGAGATTACTCTATGCGCGCACCTCTATTTACTGAACTGGGACTAGTCCCTCTACGCTACCGCCGCCTCATAATTGCCCTCCGTTACCTGGCGTACCTGATTTGTCTGGCTCCTGATCACTATGCGCGAGCGGCTCTGGAGGACTCATATGTGCTATGTCAGAACGGGCACTCAGGCTACTGGTCGGACCTCAAGTTTGCCCTTCAAAAGCTTAAATTTCCTGTTGAGCTGCCCTCTCTCCCAGATCTCACGTCCGAGGCCTGCTTGGGTCTCGCCAAATCGGTGTATATTTCGGCGATGAAGTTCCTCGACGCCGAAGTCTCGGCGTCAACTCGTTTGTATATGTTGCATGGCCGGCGCGAACCGCTCGATGGTGAACCCGCGAAGAAAATCACGGTGGTGCTGAGGCACTACCTGACTCTTGTTGAGAATGCGAGGCACAGGAAGGCGCTCACTCGTCTCCTGGTCAGTCAGCACCCTCTGGCTGTGGAGCGCATGCGATACAAGCAACGGTACCATCGCGAGCATGTTCCGCGCGATGAGCGTCGTTGCCGCTTTGGGTGCAACAGCGTGGAGACTGTCAAGCACACATTGTTCTTCTGCAGCGGCACACCGAGACTGGAGGAACACCGGGAGACTTTCTTGGAGGCAATGAGGGTTAAGGAACCGAGGGTGCTGTCAATATTCCCATGGAACGCTACAAATATCCTCAAGTCCCTTATTTTTCGTCGCGATACAGTCTGTCAAGTGGCGAAGTTCGTCTGCAAAGTTTTCGCAGAGTTCGATGCAGTTCCCATGGTATGGCCGGTAGGAGCGTAGGTACCCCAATTCAGTTTCTAATTTGGTTGTTGTCCTCGTGCCGGAGATCTACAGCCGTGAAAGCGGTGAGCTCGTCAATGGTTGCGAGGTAGCAGCGTAGCACAGTATATTTCTAGGCCGATGTACTGTACGCTGCACCCCTGGCATGTTCCGAAATGGGACCGCGCTGGGTTCAATTTATCCTGATTCTTCTCGGTGGATAAATAGGACTCCTGGCTGGGGATGTAGGAATTCGGGCCCAAGCTTGTACAGAGCCAGATGCATGGATATTATCCTGCTTGCACCCACCAGCCGTCACATAACTGTGTGGAATGCACACCTCTGCGGTATTGGGAGAGAATAATGTTGCTTTTGTACCACATAAGAGCAACATTGACGTGGACTCGGAATAACTATTCAGAGCCATTTATGGTTGGAATGACGCTCACAGAAACTGATGAAGCATACTTTTCTGGCTGAGGAATCTCTGGACCCCTCCCGCAGCGATCCGATAGCCATCCTGGAACGTGAGAACCCTCCTTCGTGGCTTAAGCTTAGAATTGATGCATAGGTCAGATATGGGCCAAAAGTTCATCATCTTATTGGAACTTAATCTCCCTTAAAGCTACTTAATGGTACTCTAATTCACTGAACTTGCACTTGTGAGATCAACTTGCCTGCCATAAGTTTGCCTAAGTTAACTTTGGCAGGCTAAGTGAAATTGCATAAGTTAGTAGTACGTTACTTATTGCGGCATCACTACAAGCCTGTTCATTGATTTTCCTTCAAGAAGAAATACTTCAACCATCCTGGGCCCAATTAGGCAGCTGATACAGATTCCGGAGTGAATAGTCTGAGCTTGAAAATATTCATGTTCCTGGATCCAAACTCAGACAATTTTGTCTCTGCTGATCTCATCACTAGAAATATGAACAGGAAGGTTAATCAAGGCATCCTTGGCTTGATCCTGCCTTCAGGTGCATATCCGGTTTTCTATGCAATCCTGTTAGTCAAAAAAAGGAAACTACAGCAGCCCATAACTCAAAGATGGGTTTATCAGTGAGGTAACCCTCACACTAATTACCACTGAGGCACAATGATTCAACACTGGAGGCTTGTCCGAGAGATGTTCTCCTCGTTCTCGCTGTGGTCAGCATCATTTATTTAATGAGTACTCGTAATTTGTGTGGCTACGGAATGTCTGGCTCATAACATGTGATGATTATGTTGAGATTCACGCTATCAGCAGGCAATCATTTATCTTCTCCCTTTGTTTATATTTACTCCTGACGACCTATTAGCTACTGTCGTAAACAAATATGTACGCAGTACTGAGTCGTGAGTTCCTTCATTCTACTTATTCACTCATACTTACTATAGTTTAGTCTGTCTTGATTTAGGTACATAATATGTTCTGTTCAACGCAGTACTGAGACTCCGTCTTGATTTAGTTCCGATCTTCATCATGTGGTATTCCCCAGATCTTCACAGATTATTGTATTGTGCCTGATTTTCATTGCAAACAGTAGATAGATGTGCATGCATGGTATGTATTGACCGAAAAGAACATGGAATAGCATATCCTGAGTAAACTATCTAAATATCAAACTAAATGAGTACATTGCAATTCAGTTGCATAAGCGGGAAGATACCTAATTCACAAGTTCAATACCTGGAGAAAGACTGGTGTCTGCACCATTGTTGAGGAGCAGCTGGACCACCTGCTCATGTCCTTGGGATGTGGCAGCCTGGAGGGAGTTCCCAAAATATCCTCCCTGGGCATTCACATCTGCACCCTTGTCGATAAGGAGTTGAACCATGAGCTCATGTCCATTGTACGAGGCAGCCTGCAGTGCATTTCCAAAATATTCTTCCTGTGCATTCACATCTGCACCCTTGTTTATGAGGAGCTGAACCACGAGCTCATGTCCATTGGATGAGGCAGCCTGCAGTGCATTTCCACAGCGTCCTCCGTGTGCATTCACATCTGCACCCTTGTCAATGAGGAGTTGAACCACATGCTCATGGCCTCTGTACGAGGCAGCCTGCAGTGCATTCCCATACTCTCCTCCCTCAGCATTTATGTCTGCACCCTTGTTGATGAGGAGCTGAACCACGAGCTCATGTCCATTCAACAAGGCAACCTGCAGTGCATTCCCATATTCTCCTCCATGTGCATTCACATCTGCACCCTTGTCAATGAGAAGCTGAACCACGAGCTCATGTCCATTCAACGAGGCAGCCTGCAGGGCATTCCAATAGCGTCCTCCTTGTGCATTCACATCTGCATCCTTATTGATGAGGAGCTGAACCATGAGCTCATGTCCACTGAATGAGGCAGCCTGCAGTGCATTCCCAAAATATCCTCCCTGGGCATTCACATCTGCACCCTTGTCAAGGAGCAGCTGAACCATCTGACTGTGGCCACGATATGAGGCTGTATATAAAGCCTGATCCTTGGCCTCAGAGGCTATCTTCACTTGAGTCAATAGGTCTGAAGCTATGATTTCTAGGTTGCATGTTGCTGCTATCCACAAAGAATCAAAATAATCAGTCTCTTCTTCGAAACCTGCATCATAATCCCAGGGAGCCACACCCCATCGCCAGATATGAGAATCTTTCCATCTGCGGGCTTCAATGGTTAAGAAAAAGATTATCTGGTTCTGGAGCTCCAGCTCAGGCTGCCCTTTGGCATGGAGGAGACAATATTGGGCATATTCAAGGAATGTGTGTTTGGGAATCAGATCACTCTGTTCTTCCCAGGATGTTGGCAGATTTTCAAATTCCTTGAATGACAAATATGTCAAACATGTGGACACAATTTTGGTTTGGGCCAATGGGAATTGATCTGATTGAACGTCGTCCAAGTAGCCCTGTGCGGTGTAATGAATAAGGCGAACCACAGACAATGTCTCATCAACAATAATCAAGCCAGCACAAACAGATAAGATCATGCTTATGTCCAGCAGATTGTCAAGATCCAGAAAAGTGGAGTGCTCTTCAATTGCTAATGCCTCCTGGAGTTCAGAGACAGACAGCAGCCGCTTTGCATTTGCAACCCAGGTCAGGGCTAGCAGGCCGAGTTCTTTATCCTCTTCCCGCTGTAGCTTGATGCGGTCTATTGCTTCATCATAGGTCTGCTGCAAATCTGTTGGTAGATGTTGCAGAGCCTCTCTGACAGCTTTGATAGTATTTTTGGAAGTCAGAGATTCAATATGAAGTTTTGCAAGCAGAAACCTGCCCACATCAAAATTTAAATACATATTGAAGCACTAAAAGAGATACTTACATTCCCTTGCAATTGGCAACAATTTTGGACTGGATGTCCTCCTGCAAGTCTGGACGAGTTTTGACGTGTCTTGAAAGGCGAGGTGATTGTTCAATCTGTGTGTTCAGATATCTGCAGATATCATCATCTGTTGCACGGATCTCCAAGATCTGAAAGTCTGGAACAACAGAATCCAAACCAATGTGGGGCCTAGAGGTCATCATGATATTGACTTTTGGACCTAGTGTAGCCAGATATTGAAGGAAAGAATGACGGAGATCCTCCGGGTACTCATCCAGTGCATCAATTATGAAATAAACCTTTGGATATTGGGTGATAGCAAAGTTCAATGCTTTACGGAATTCATCCAGATGGGGCCGAGTTTTCCGCATACAGTGATAGTCATATAATGCATCCACTGCAAGGGGTATGGATTTCTCCAACATGAGCTGTTTCCACAATGCACCAAGAAGGTTTGCAAGTGTTTGGCTCTCTGTTTCCTTGTGATTCAGATAGATGCAAGCCAGGCCAACATTGTTCTCCTGAGCTTGAACTTCTAGATGATTGAATACCAGAGATCTATGGCACCCCATATCATGAGCTATCTGGATTGTCTGAGAGTATAACTACACACGTGAGGACTGTCTTTCCAGCACCAGCTGTGTTTCAAACCAATCAGCGGGAAATCAGACAATAGGGAATATTACCTACGCATCCCTGGGCACCACAGTATTGTTCCAGACCTAGATTCCCAATCCTGAAACTGGGCATCTGCCAGGAGCCATTCACCAGTCCCAGACTGTAAGGTGCTGAACACATCCACCTGCCGTTGCAGGAATTCCAATGGGGATATCCAATCACAGATTGTTTGTCGCTTCTCAGCTTTTCAATGTTGAGTATAGATTCATATAATGAGGCCGAAACATACCACTAATGTGCTCTCTTTGTTGGTGGGCAGCATCCTTGACTGAAAGCAGGATATCTGACCAGTGTCAGTAAGTTAGTCTCTTCGGTTAGGCACAACTTAGTACTCACCTGCCTGGTTAGAAATTTGCCTTAGGCTCAAATCCCTGGCATAGACGGATATGTAAATAGACGAGCTGCAACATAGTGTGAAAACATACCAGATACCCATGGTCAACCAGACATTGATCAAGACTTTGATGCGCTCCAGCTCTTCGAGATAGCCAACTACTTCCTTCTTGCTCCAAAGAGTCCAAGTAATTTTTCTAGTGAATTTTAACATGTCATCGCGAGGGCCCAACTTCTTGGTAAACTCTTCCATAGTAGTCTTGAATATTGTCAATGGAGTTGTCATTTGCTGAAGAGCTTCGCTGGATGGGTTGTCGACCAAACGCTTGAGAAGCTCCGCAAGAAGCGGCATGAGACCTTCCATCTCCACGAGGAGCTTCTGCTGCTCTTTCGGGGCATCCCGGAAGTCCTTTAGGTATTCACGGGCCTTCAGCGCTGTATCGAGCAGCTGGATGAGGGTAGCAACGGTCCCCAGTGCTTCAGCCATGAGGGGGGAAAGAGAGAAATAATAGTTGTAGAAGCCGCCGAAGTCAAAGGCTGCACGCACACAGGGATAACCCGTGATTCAGCGCAAGTTAAATTGATTCAGATGCCGAAAGCTTTGGTTGGCAATCAGAGCCGATATGCCATCACCAGCCAATGGAAATGATCGATAACAATCGATAAACGTATACAGGACATATCGGCTGGGATTTTGGGGCCATTTTTTGCCAATTAAAACTTTTGGTATCTGAATCAATTTAGCTTGCGTTGAATCACGGGTCATCCTCTTGTGACGGTCGACCATGTGCTCCGCAAGCCTCGGAACATCCGGCTGCTATCAAGCTGTCCTCAATTTCGTGGGCGTCTCGTAAGATCATAGCAAATGACAGCCTCAATGTTCTACCTTGTGTTCCGACCATGTCATCCTAGCCAAGAGAGGCAATTATTACACTGATTATCCCTCCCCATTACAATTTCTTGTCCCAGATTGAAACAAAGCACATATTGATCAATGCACGGCGAGTACATGCAATAATAGTACGCGTGGGTTATTCCTCCTGACAGTAATACATGCATCCCCATGGCTAGGACAGGATGATAGACGCGTAAGCGGCGCAGCGAGGAAGAGAACGATGGAAGACAGCGCCGCCGACATCGACCAGAGCACGATGCAGCAGCGTAGGCCCGCCTTCCCGCGCCCCCGACGTCTTCCGCTCCCCGATTCCATCCCCGCGGACGCGGCGGCGTACAGGTCCTCGGTGCGCGAAGCTTCGCCGCACTGCCTCGTGGGCGCTAGAGTACCACGGCGCCTAGTGCTGTTTATAGCTTTACGGCAGCGCGGCCTATCGTCCCGCTCTCCAATCGGTCTCGACTCGGCCGCGGCTCGCTGCAACCCCACAGCTGCTGATGCCCTGCGGACTCTATCCTCTAGCGCAGTGCCCCCGCGCGCGCCAAGGCCTACAAGGCACCCTTCCTCGCGCGCGTATGGCGCTGCTGCCGACAGAGCAGCGGCACCAGCAGCGGGCGTACACGCCACCACCGCCGTCCTCTGAGCCGCGTCCACGCCCGCGTGCGTCGGGTGCGGTTCCCCGCCTGCGCAGCGGAACGCCCTGCGGCCGCTCCCGAGTATACGAACGGCGCTGGGTGCGCTCTTGACTACCCGTGCACAAGCGCCGCCGCAACCCTGTGACGGATGAGCCGCGCGCAAGTGCGCGCGCTCGCACACCCGCCGATCGCGCGCGCACCATCAACACTCGCTCGGAAAAATGGGGAAAGAAAGAAGGGGAATGAAGACGAGGCCGGAGAGCCTGAGGAAGGACGATAGAAAGGGAGAAGCACGAAAAAATTGGAAGGGAGGAAGGGGTACGAAGACGGAGAGGTAGATGGAATGGAATGATTGTCAAGGGAGAGGAAGGGTGCGAAGGGGAGGAGGAATAAACGCTGGGCTAATCGAATGGCGGGAAGGGAATGTATTTGGGGGTGTAAGACAGAGGTCGAGTACAAGTACGAGAAAAGTAAGGAGTGAAAGACACTCGCTCTCCCGACCTGTAACCTCAACACGCGCGCATCAGCGCCAAAGATCAGAGGCGGAGGGTACGGCGGACCCACCCACCCTGGCCATCGTCATCATCGGATTCGGCGTTCGCGCGCAGCCATGATCTCCTCCACCAGCCCGCACGCACGCCCATCGCGGATTCTCTCGTCATTGCGGCCTCGTCCCGCGCGCAGGCAGCAAGACGTCGTCGAAGTGCACCCCGATCGAGGCGCAGGTTCTCGGATTGTAGACGGACGGCCGCCTGATGCGGGATAGGTGGGATCCAACGCGTAGTCGCTGCTGCCACAGCATCGGTCCATGGCGCCTGGATACGACGTCGGCCCAGGCCCCGCACGCCCAGCCCGCCGCCGCTGCTGCTGAGGATCCGATGCACCGGCGCACCTGGCACTGTACGCGCCGTCCGAGCACCGCATGGCGAAGCAGCGCGCGCGCGTGCATAGGCGCACCTGTCGATCGCACGCCCGCAGGTTCCTGCACGGCGCGTTAGTCGGCAGATTTGAAGGGAAAGCCGTGGAGGGGGAAACGGATGAGAAAGAAACGCGAGGAAGGGCTCGGGGGAGGATGCGGGTGGTACGAATACGACAGCGAGCGAGGGAAGACTCGGGGGGGAGGATGCGGGTGGTACGAATACGACAGCGAGCGGGGGAAGACTCGGCAACGCGGAAGGAGGAGGGAGGCACGGAAAGGAAGGAGGAGAGGGGGGGAACGAGGGCCTGGGAAGAGGACGCAGAAGGCGGAAGGGTCTTGGGGGTGGAAGGTAGTAGAGGTGGGGGTGGGGCGCGGGAGGGCGCGATCAAGGAGGGCGAAAAGCGACGGAGAATAACGCACCTCGCACCCGCTCCCGACTATCCTCCTCCGCAGCTCAACGCTCGTCCGCGCCCTAGCCCAGCACCATCCCACCCGGAGTCCCTCGTCTTTGCGGCGTCGTTCCGCGCGCACAGGCAGCAAGACAGTCGAGGAGCACCCCATCGAGGCGCAGCCCGCGCTGGTCCTCGAATGGAATGGGAAGACGGGGACGACGGGTGCGGGATCAGACGTCTAGTCGCTGTTGCTCCGCGGGATACAGTGTCGGTCCCTGGCGCCTGGATACGACATCGTCCCCGACCCCGCACGCCCGCCCCGCCGCCGCTGCTGCCGGGGATCCGATGCGCCGGCGTATCTGGCGCTGTACGCGCCGCATGGCGAAGCAGCGCGCGTGCGTGCATAAACGTACGCTGTCGATCGAGCGCGCGTAGGTCCCTGTACGGCGCGTTAGTCGGCAGACTTGATAGGAAAGGTGAAATGGAGGGGGAAACGAATGAGGGAGAAAAGCGAGGCAGGGTGAGGGGGGAGGATGCGGGTGTACGAATATGGCAGGGAGCGGGGTGAAGACTCGGCGACGCAGAAGGGAGCGGGAGGCAAGTGGAGGAAGGAGGAGGGATGGAGGTGGGAGGGGCTGGGAAGAGGACGCAGAAGGCGGAAGGAACTTGGCGGTGAAAGGTAGTAGAGGCGGGGGCGGGAGCGATGGAAGAGGGAGTGGGAGTGGATGGACGATACGAGCGAACGAAAGCGAAGGATAAGAGTAACGCACCTCGCACCCACTCCAGACTATCCTTCTCCGCAGTTCAACGCTCTGCGCCCACGCCCTAGCCCAGCGCCATCCTCGACCCGTACGGCCCCTGCAAGAACATACGCTTGTTAGCGAAGGACCGAAGAGCAGCGGAGGGAGGGACGGCACACCTGCATCCCTCGTCGGGTTGTGCGCGCGCAGCATGTTGAGGAGGCGCGCCACGCGCATGCGTGGGCACTCGACGCCCGGCGGCATTACACCGGCGCGCCCTCGCAGTGTGTGTCTTTCTTGATTTCTGGCACGGTCATCGCAACTGACGAGCGCGCAGGCGACGAGGGAATCGAGCGATACCGGACAATGAAGGCGCAGGTCGACGCGGCTCGTCGACGTGCGGCGGGCTCGCGGCGGACTGCCGTTGCCGTTGCTGATGTGAGGGCTTCGATGTCGATGCTGAGCCGTGTTTGAGCTTGCTGCACGAGAATGGCGCAGTTGTTGCTGAGCGGAATACGGCGCCGCCGTACGCCCCCGTTACTATACAAATCCGCCGCGCATCCGTACACGCTAGTGTCCGGAAAGCGTGGTGGTAGTAGAGGCGGGAGTGCCGCATGAGGGAGGAGCGCGGGCCCGAGGAAGCGGACATCGCAGATCGCGTGCGCGCACCATTGAGATGGGTCCCTGGACGATGCGTGAGTTGGCGAATACAAACGAAAGAGATGGTAGGAAATTGTAAGGAAAGAACGAGGAAGGGAAAATAAAAGGTAAGAGGAGGGAAGGGTGCGGTTGGCGAAGAAAAGAACGAGAGCACGGAGGGGTAAAGGGCGGGTGCAGACCTTGCGAGGTTGGCTTGAGTGCAATCGTGCAGCTGCAGTGATCGCGGTGGAAGGCAGGAAGCGTGACGGGATGAAATAAAGTCACGGGCAGTCACGGCCGCCGGACGCAATTCAGACTCGGCTTGCCAGCTTTCGCCCAACTACAGCCATGCAAATTGCAAAGATAATTCGGAGACAGCCCAAGTACATGCTTGGAATATATACTCACTCTTCTTCACTCTTTACATCCTCTTCTATCTTTACTACGCCCTTGCGTAGTGTTGCCGCGGCTCGGCTACGGCTGGCCCGGCTCGGCTTTGATGGCTTCGGAAGCCATCACCGATTAAGCCGAGTCAAGCCATTTATAAACGGCTGGTTCTCACGACTTTCGGCTTGGATTCGGCTCAGCCGTGGCTCCCAGTGGCTTCCCGGTTTTTTTTTTGTTACACCTCTGGACCCATCCAGCACGTCCCAGAACATGCCTCAAGGTGCCTGAAGTCCTGAACTCCCAAGTGCAGCCTTTAGCTGCCTCATCTGCTGCGCCATCACCACCATCGAGGGAGTCACCGGCCTCAAAAAGGTTACAGGATCACATTGTTGCCATGAGATTTGGGCCGAGAATTGTTGTATGTGGTACTTTAGGAGGAGGTATGATCCAGGGGAGTGACAGGTAGCATGTAGAGTAGCGAGGAGAGGAGAGGTAAGCAGCGACCAATAATAGGGGGGAGCCGCCTGGAGTCGCGGCTGAGGCCGCTGAGCCAAGGTCAAAGCCGGCTCCAGCCGAAGCCGAGCCACTTAGGGCCTGATCGGGTGGCCGGTCTCATGAAGCCATCTGGCTAGGGCTTGTATCCGTCACATCAGTCACTCTGATCCGACCTGTCCCGATGATCTCCGGTTGCTGATCGATCACTCGGCTGCCAACGACGACCTGTCTCTACTCATCGTCCCCGTCCGCGACGGCCTCCCGCCCATTTTGAAGATGACCCTATTCTGCCCGCTTTTGAGTGGCATCATTGCATGTATTATACAATCTACCTTTAGGACTTCCTTTATAAAAAATTCTCAATGGTACCAGACTTGTTGAGGTGCTATAGGAGGGTGGGAAGTGGCGGGAGAGGCGGGCAGTGGCTGGAGCAGTGGCTGGGGACGATGCAGGAGGTCTGTTGATGGGTTGCATGAAGCGTGTGAAAATTCTGAGCCCAGACCGAAGTGACGGAGGCCGAATCACGCTGAAACCGGAGCACAGCCTCAAGGAGCCATCTGGCTATTTTTTGGCAGGGCCGGCTTCACAAGACCGGCCACCCGATCAGGCCCTTATAGCCGCATGGGAAACGGCTGGCTAGGCTTGGCTTAATTGCGGCTCGGCTTGATCGGCTAGCCGAGCCACGCCAAGCCGCGGCAACACTACCCTTGCGACGACGTTTGGCCGCCTGTGAAAGAGTCAGATCGCTCGAAACAACAAAAACAGCTCTTGAAACTCACCGGTTTTGAATTTATGGGGCTGGCACCGGCGGGACATCTTCCTCAGATTCCGAATCGAAGGTCCCATCCGATCAGAGTCCCCTCTTCCCCTTCGCTTGCGCCATCAAGCCCAAGGAGCGCGCACATCCGGCTCTGGCTCGCAGCGGGCTGCTTCTTAGTCCACTTCTCCGCAATCACACGATCTGCTGCGTTGACATGCGCCTCCTTGAGATGTCTGTGGACCGCTTTCTGGTTTCCAAAAGGGAACAGCAACGGGGAGTACTTCAATCCGTCTCGAGGCTGCCGCTAGGGATGAACACGGGTTAGGGTAAACCCGACGGGTTTACGGGTCGGGTCAGCCGGGTACGGGTCGCGGGTTGCTCTCACATGCAACCCGCAGAAACCCGTATTCGACCCGACATGCAACCCGCAGAAACCCGTATTCGACCCGACGGTCCAACGGGTCCAGACGGGTCCTCGGCCGGCTAGCGAGTTCACGGCTCCACAGTACTATTTTTGCACGCAGACGCCGATCAGCTGTCAATGTCAAAGCATGGCAGCCGCCGATCACGAAGCCCCACAAGCGCCCTCTCTCCTTACCGCCACGACTGCGTTCTGGCCGAGCTTTGAACTGGCATTGTGTCCGAGCTCTGTGTCGGCATGAAGCATAACTGGAGCTTCGTGCTCTTGCCTCCAAACTGACTTGGCATCCGACGGTCGGCAACAACCAATTTAATTGTGGTCAAGGGGTTGCAACGGATAGTGAGCGGAAAGGAGCGGCAGTTGGTTTCGTCGGGCTTCAAACTCGTAGCATTGTTCCAATTCACCGCTGTTACTCACATTTTCAAGGCCAACATTGAAGCACAACTTGTGTGCTTTCACTACGTTTGAAGACTAGTACACTTGATATTTCCTGGGCTTGAAAATCGGTACGCTGATTCTATATTTCCTTCCACACTCCTATTTCCGCATTCGATATTTATTTATCAACACTATACTGACAGTTTAATATGTAGTGAGGGGGAAATGGTTGCTTAGTGACTTGACAAAAAGGAGTCTCTGCGAAGGACTTAAAAACCCAGTGTGTGCGCAGCGCAACTCCATCTTCATGCCATCCTCTAAATCTTCGTCCTCCATTTCCGTCTTGCGCATCAAAGCTGCGGGCAGGAAGGTGATCCGCAAGGTTAGTACTGCTGTTCAATCCATTGCCAATTCTGTCAAAGGTACGCTGGAAGCGCCGTTTATAACCTCTCCATGCTCAGCATCTTGCAGGCAGCAAATCCGGCAGGTCGAAAGCTGCATCAGGTGCATCGCAGGAGAAGGAGGATCCTGAAGGTATGTTTTCGAATGCCCGAGGAAATTCTCGTTCACATTTAATCCACAGATGATCTGAAGGCTCGCTGGACGTCGGGTGTTTACCAGTTTTTCCGGGACGATGTCCAGGAGGAGACGGACGACGCTGGTCGCAAATTCCAGTTCTTCAAGTGCGCAGCTCCGAGTGGCTGCAAGATCGCCAAGAAGGGTGTCGTCCGCTTTCAAACCAACGCCGACGGGACAAAGGCCGGTGATCGTTCTTCCACTTCTAACTTGAAGAAGCATGCGGTGAAGTGTTGGGGGAAAGATCTTGTGGAAGGCCGGCTGAAGGGCACGGATCCCAAGCAGCAGGATGGCAACCTCTTCGCTGCTTTTTCGCGGGCAGATCAGCGTCCAAAGTGTGCGATGCATCGTGTCCATACTGAAGCAGAGTTACGGTAAGCTTCCATCGACCCTCTGGAATGTCTACTAACTTTCTCAGTGCTCATCTTGCTCGCTGGGTGGCAGAAAGCAATCGCCCGATCCGGATCGTGGAGGACCGCAAGTTCAGGGAGATCTTGTCCGCGGGTCGGCCTGAGCTCAACATTCCTGGTCGCCACACTCTTGCCCGGGACCTCAGCGCTGCCTATGAGCGTAGCCGTGCCCATGTCCAGTCGCTCTTGGAGGTATATTAAATCTGCTGGACCTATATTTTCGATTAACCGCTTTGCAGGAATATCCAGGGCGCCTGAGCTTCACCACGGATGCCTGGACCTCACCGAATCACCGTGCATTTGTTGCGTGGACCGTGCATCTCATTAACGATGGTGAACTCCTGTCTTTCCCGCTCGATATCTACGAGGTGCCTGAGGTGAGCACCGCTCTGATACTGCCCCGGTATTCATTCTGATGGTTTCTTTAGTCACACACCGGCGAAACACTTGCGCACGCTTTCGACGAAATGCTTGCACGCTTCGGCGTCCAGAATAAGGTACGACAAGTTGAAAACTTTGGTGATTCTTTTCCTCACATACATAGATGCTTGCCTGGACTGGGGACAACACCAGTTCAAACGATACCCAGAACACCGCTCTTGATGCCAGCCCGAACAACGACTTCGAATCTGACAACCATGTCCGCTGCTTCACCCACTCGCTCAACCTTTCCGCCAAGGCGTTCCTACGTCCGTTCGATCCTGCACCAAAGAAGAAGTCTGGAGACCCTGCCGCCGGGACTGCACCAGAGGACATGATCGATGCGAGCGAACCCGACCTTGTTCTTGAAGAAGAGCTCGACGAACTACCTGATCTTGTCGCCATATCGGACTCCGAGTCCTCTTTCGAGGACACCGAATCAGAGAGCGCCAAAGAGGACTCAGTCTGGGATGAGTTAACGGCTGAGGAGCGCCAGTCTCTCTTGGGTCAAGCTGAGGCCGTCAAGCTCATCATATCCCGCGTGCGTCACAATTTCTCACTTATTCCAAGCTCTTACCTTTTTCTCCAGGTGCGCCAGTTCGCTTTTGCTGTTGTCAACTCCACGACGAAGGGTCTTCCGGCATGGCGTGCAGCCTGTGCGAAACACGGCAAGCGAGTTTGCGTCATACCACGCGATGTTAGAACTCGTTGGAACTCAGTCTACGACATGCTTGCTGTCGCTATTGATTACAAGGTGGTCTTCAATGACCTGACAGCCAACCGCGACCTTGACTACAGGAAGTTTGATATCTCCAACGCGGAGTGGACGCTCGCCGAAGACATGCTTCATGTCTTGAAGGTATTTTGTTCCCTGCTTGCTGCAGAGCCAGTCGTCTAACAGAATTCAGGTGTTCAAGGACGCGACACTGTATTTTTCATCCGAGAAACACTGTACGATCACTCAGGTCATCCCCACCATGGATAAAATAGACAATATTATCACCGCAACTGTCGCTTCATCCGCCCCTGCCGCTGGTGCACCCAACAAACACGTTATACACGACTCGATTAAGGCGGCACTCAAGCTTGCAAAGAAGGTAATGAACAAATATTACTCGGCAACGGACGAATCGAAATTTTACCGGGTTGCGATGGGTATGTCGTGTCCCAGATACAACACTGTTTCTAACACAACACATACAGTTCTGCATCCAAATATCAAGCTGGAATACTTCCGCTCGCGCCGGTGGGAGAGAGAATGGGTTGATACCGCAAAATCACTGGTGCGGGCCGAGTACAACTTAAATTACGCCCACTTGCTGGCGGATGGGATGGATGGAGACAAGTCGGACGTGGTATGCTTCATTCTCTATACCTTGATTGATATTGATCATTTTCATAGGCTAGTATGTCGTCGAGCGTTGTTGCATATGATGCCGTTACTAGCTGGGTGGAAGATCTTGCAATCCCTGACACCTCGAACGGCGTTGATGAAGTAGATCAATATTTGGCACAGCCCATCGAGAGAGCGAAAGTCAATCCTATTCAGTTCTGGTGGGATAAGCGCACAACGTGACCGGGGCTCTCCCGAATGGCCCTTGACTATTTATCTATTCCTGGTATGTGAAACATTTTTTGTTCGCCATCGTTTCTTAATCCAGTTTCTTCCCAGCAACGTCTACTGCATCCGAACGGTTCTTTTCGCAAGGGCGGCATCTTCTGGTGTTCACACGCAATCGTCTCTCCGGGGATTCAATTCACAAGATGCTGTGCTTTGGCGGATGGAGCCGACGGGATCTTGTTCGCACTGAAGATGTTGTGCAAGCCATCGAGAAGGTGATGGGAAGGAAGGGTAAGGAGGAGCGGGCCAAGCGTTTGCGAGAGGACAAGGAAGAAGGGAGCTCGAAGAAGGCTCGAACCGAGTAGATTACCTACATTAATGCACCTGATACCTGTCTTGATATTTATTTTCACCGATAACATATTTATTATATCGCTAGAAATGTTGATACACAAGAATGACAGCTTAAAAGGATGAAATGTGAGTAGTACACTGCTCCGCAAAGCCATTATATGGCCATATGCAGCGGATACCCGGACCCATACCCGCACGGGACTTGACCCGCGGGTCAGTTTGATGGGACCCGCGGGTAGGCGGGTACGGGTTGCACCCTTACCTGGTAGGGTACGGGTCACGTAGGGTGAGGGTCCGGGTTGGTGTTTCCCGACCCGAACCCGGACCCGTGCTCATCCCTAGCTGCCGCCATCTTTCCAGTGCGCAGCTATCGCTTTGCATATCTCGTTCATGCTCCTGCTTGATCCTGGTGAATGCAATGCGGGTGAGACATGCCCTCGGGCTGCCAGGGAAGAAACCCGACATACCAACATCCATCGTCTTCGCCAGCTCGCTGTAACAGACACGGCATATCGCACGCTCGTCTGCGTTGAGCCGGACTGTCTTTTTGACCATGATGTTGTGCGGGGCAAGCACAAGATGGAAGATACAGATTAAGCCTTATCAACATACACATGGAGATCTCGCGGCTCGCTAATCAAATATTTCTCCCATGACAGTAGTGAAAGTTAAGTGCGGCAATTCCCTTCATGTACACCAACAGGAATCCGTACGGGTCAATAATTTCAGAAAATTCCGGGGATCTGAGAATCTGATGTGTCGTAGCAATAAACAGATCCAATGGCAATGTTCACAATCCTAGGCTCGTCCAATAACCCCCATATTCCCGATTTCCATGCACCCAAACCCCATCCCGCAAACTCCAGTTATTCCGACCATCAAACCCCACTCGGCGCAAATCAGGCAACAAGCGCACGCCGCTGTTGGTGAGCGATGAAGGGAACACGCTGGGGATCGAGTTGTCGGATGGTCCGAACATGCAGGCTGCGGGGGAGCGATGCGTGGCCGGTGCAGATCCAGTCCATTATGCTCTGATTGTAACTGCGGGTGAGCAAAATCATAGAATGAATCCGAAGTGGGGTGGACGCATGGTGTGAGGGCTGAATATGCTCTGTGTATGCCCTCGCGCAGGAGCAATGTTACACTGGCGATTCCCCAATCTGGAACCACTAGGAAACCCAATTCGGCAAAACACCGAATTCACCAAACGCACCATACCCACTTTGCATACACCATAGACAAGACCTTTCAAGGGCCTGAAACTTCTTCAATAGGGACACAGACCAACAAGAGGCAACCCTACATTGACACGGCACTCACACCAAACGACTCCGACCACTGGTTAGAAGGCAATTCCCCGAAGAGAGCGGTCACATCCTCAAATTCCACAATCGCCATGCAACAGGACACTCGTGAGTGTAGCACCGCCAGTTGCAGGAGAACTCTGGTCAAACACCGCATCCCCACCACTTTGTACCCCCGAAACAAGGGCACCGATGCATCGCGGGAGCCCACACCCAGTATACGGCTGAACCATGAAACAGGGTGTCCACTCCTTACGGTCTAGACCCTCGCGTTTGACTAAGTTGACCTCCAAATTCAATTTGGCAGCTCGTGTTTGTGTGAATCTTCGGTTTTGCTCTCGCGTTCGCCCAGACGCCAGTACTGACCACAATGGACGAGCCTGCCTCGAGGCAAGTAGCCGATGTAGCAGGCGCCTTGAGGCTGTGTAGCGAGAAATGGCATAAAAGAGGAAGTATTTTAGACACAGTACTCAGTAGATTCCTGGGCAGTGGTTTTTCCCCCACTCTTCCCCTCCTGTGTACCTTGCCCACCCAATACAGAGTTTACCCCACCTCAGTTCACGCTTGTCTTTGGACATTCTACCTTCCTCCCCACCGCAGCTCTCCCCCAGAAGCTCGCGCTCACCACCATCGGACATCCTACCCGCACCACCTTCCTATGCAGACACTCCATCGTGTAGTAGTGGGAGCCTTGTAAAGACGTCAACTTAGGCAAATCGTCTGTGACCATACAGATGTACCAAGCGACGCCCCTCGCCGTATTCCGACCCTCAACAACGTTAAAGTCACCTACGGAGCCCCTATTTGGCAGATTCTTACATCTCAGCTCACACCTCGCGCATTCGGGGAAAAGGTGTTGACCTAGAGAGAAGTAGAAGGCTTTAGGAGTTCAGGAAGCTAGAAGACAGCTAGCCTGACGAGTATATTTCACCTTCGACCCTATTTTGCACTGACCGTCTCGCGATTTCCCAAATGCCAAACAACAGGAACCACCAGAACACATATCCACCACTTCCTCCAACCAGATTTCATCTGTATCACCCCCTAGAGGATGACCAAGCTACCAACTGAGTACCGTCCCATTCACACCCGTAGCACTGCGGTCCTTATCACAACGGCGAACAAGGTCGCCAGGTTTGGGGGCATGCCGTCGGAGCTGAGGGCAATCTTAGCTATGAATATGGCGTGCTCGGAGCTGGGAACGTGGATAGATAATTCATCTAGTTGGAAATAATTATTACTCTGGGTTTTTTGAGGACCCCAAGCATGCACCGCAATATTCAGCATCACCTACCACCTCAGCATCGTCTTCGTTAGCGTCAGATGTTGGCTCATAGATACGCGACTCCCAGAAATTCATGCTGAGCTCGGGCAGGCACGGGAGCAGTGCGCTAATGGCGGAGAACAAAGTAAAGCTGAGCGGGATGGGTGGAAGGGAAGGCTCAGCAAGGGCAGAGAATTGCGCGCAGCGCTAGGCAAGACCCCAACGACATCCTGCATCACATCTGCTGGCCTACTGTCACTCGGGTATGTCAGCTCGACTGTGTCAACGGGGCGGGTGCAGGCGAAGGTCTCTGCCAGAAATATGGGGGCGCAGAAGTATGTGAGCAGCGGGATCGTCCCAGGCATGAGGTTCTAGTGAAGGGATCTTACTGCAGAGAGAATACTGCAACGCTCAAGGCGCGGACAGTTGAGGAGGAAGGTGAAGAGCATGGCGCAATCTCTGCAGTCAAGGATATCTGCAGCTTGAAGAGCTCGAAGCTGCCAATAAACACCAGCAGGCGGACAGAGGTGACGTGGTGAGTTTCGCGTACACTCTGGAGGCAGAGGCTGAATGTGACGATGTCAAGGGGGTTTTGGCATTAAAATTGTGGATACAGGGGGGGGTTCCCGAAGGCGGCTGAAAAAAACTTCTGTCATGTAGGTAGGTATGAGGGAGGTTCAAAATGCCTCCCACAGCATAGTAAGACATCATGGGAGGGTAGGAGAGTGAAATATAGGACCTAGAAGACGTGCATGCTGCTGCGCTACTTCGTTGTCCGATTTGGACTAGTGATGACCCTCACGTGCACAGATCAGTTCTCAGAAACACTTGCGTGCCGGCTCTGAGGTGAAAAAAAAAAAAAGATCTGTTGGTGTGCAGATGAAAAATTAGCACTACTGTACACACTATCAGTGCAATTTTTTGGAACAGTGCAGACATGCCTTCGCAGCCGGAAGCACTGCCAGTTCACACCCTCAGTTCTTGTTCAGTTCAGCATTTAATTGCTCAAAGAGAGCCCACCCATGGAATGGAATAAAAATTATGAAACTAGAAGGTTTCACAGTACAGTAGAATGCCAGACAGGTGAGTAGTAGCATAGTTGGTTGGATTAGGAAGCTGTCAATGCAGTGGCGGTGGTCCGCACATGACCCGGAGAGGCGGCCCGCCGCTAGGGGTGGGAAACTCCTTCCCTATTTGGGCGGGAGGGGAGGGGGAGGGGGGGTTGAAAAAACTTTTCGACCCTATATCTGTTTTTTGAATCCTGTTTCCCTCTTGGACAACATGTTCTCGAAGGTGTCTCTAATTCAGGGGGATTATATTGTCGCTGGATGGCGCGCAGAATGTCTGTGTGGAGAAAATGAGCGGCTGGCATATGGCGCGGAAAAGATGACACACGAAGATGAGTGCTCGGAGGTGACGGGTAGCAGTAGCTCCAGCATCATTCCCAGACTTCGACTGGGAGGCTTATCGGAGGGGAGGGAAGGACCCTTTGTACTTCAATTGGTGTTACGGAGCTCGTTGGTTGTAACAGGGTGCAGAAAGGGATTCACGTGAAAGAAGGACTGGCTGACACATGTTCTTTATTTCTGCCTGTCGGGGTTACATGCTTCACAGAACAGTCAGGACAAAGAGCGTTAGCGATCAAAAGGTGTGGGACAATAGAGGGACTGCCCAGGAGATGAATCATGAGCCCGCTGGTATATGCTTGTCACAAAGGACGGAAGAGCGGCTCAAGGTAAATCAGTTGTTGTGCATGACCAGGAGAAATTTGAAAGAATTCAAATGCACCACATCCGAATGTTGAGATTCACCCTTACGGCGAGCTCTCATGGACGTGGTATTAATATTCTGTTGCATTGTGTTTACTTTTCGGCCATCTTTTACTTATTGAGCTGTGCATTCTCACGCCTCAGGTTTGTCCAAGCACAACTGAGTTGTGGGTTCCATATCTCATTTAGTGCTGGCAAGGTTCAGTTCGGTTCAGGTTCAGGGCACTTTGCTCTGAACGCTGAACTTGAACCTGGTGTTCGGTTCGGGCCAATCCTGAACCCTGAACCTAAATGTGTGTTCAGGTTTAGTTCAGCATTCAAATGTGTTCAAACCTTGTAGGCATTCGGGGATCTCGGAGCACCTAAATTTGGTCCAGAAGCATCCAAACCGTGATTTGGAGACCCACATATGTGTGTCTAAGTCCTCTGAATCAGTATTTGATGCTCTACAGGAGTACAGACAAAGTCATTCACCAATTCAACAGTCCCACATCGTAAGATTTAGTTTCCGAACATCCATATATTTGCTGAATCTGCCCCACAGAGAGAGGGGAATGGGCCCGGCCGAATATAAATGATTGTGGCATGTGATGCGGGCAAAATACGGTCAGAATTTCATGAAATCATCGGACAAATACTCACTTTTATGACTCTCAGGTTTGGTGTTTAGTCCAGGTTCGAACATGGGTCACAAAGTGCGAACACCGAACGTGAACCTGGTGTTTGGGTCAGCCATTTGGTAAACCCTGAACCTGAATGCCGCGTTTGGTTTGGTCCAGTTCAGGTTCGAACCGATTTCCGAACTGGACCTTGCCAGCACCAATCTCATTGTCTTCACTCATAATTACCATAGTTTAGTTCTCATTTTATTAGGTATACAAATATACTGAGTTTTGTCCAAGCACAACTGAGTCTTCTCATTTCATTAGAATCCTAGGTGAAATTCTCTGCTGGTAGCATCCCGAATCTTCACACCGAAGAACGACTCTGGAGCATGGTGCAATAATAGCCTTCATAAGTGGTCTCGTGTGAGACTTGGATTGAAGCGTCTGGCTTGCAGCATTGAGGCAAGGAGCAAACTTGGAGGTCAGGATCAAGAAGCATACACGTGACTGAACACACAGTCTGCAAACCAAGGGTTATTCTACTGAGGAACCCGGCTTTCAAGGGAAACCCCTGTAAAAATAATTGCAGTACAGTTAAATGGCTCATAACGCATAAGGTTGGTGGACCCCCAAACCCTATGCATTATGAGCAATATGTGTTGCGACATTCTGTCACACAGTGTGACATCCGTAACACGTTCATATTTTTAACCTTCGATGTCCGTTTTTCTAATGTGATTGCTTGAAATTTTGCATGGATCTGGCCAGGAGGCCAAATACAGAGGTCAGAAGCATATTCTACACTTGAAAGAAAATTTCAACCAGCAGAAGGTGTCGAGGACCCATTACATAATCATCTTAGAATGACAATTCTGGGCGAAATGAGGAGCATAGCTGCATTTCAATTGGAATGGGGAAGTCCTGATTGTTGGGGTTCAAACCCTCCCAAATTGTGCTCAAAACTTCTCATTTTCAAGCCTGAAAATGCATAAATTCCAGCTCAAACCCTATACATTATGCGTTAGGAGGATTTTGCATAAAATCCCCGCCTACCGAGTCGGTAGACACACCAATTCGATGCATTATGAACATTATGCATTATGACCTAATGTGTTATGAGCCATTCAACTGTATTTGAATTCCAGAGGTTCCTCGGACCGATGGCGGTCCGAAAATGGACATTGTCCTCCGACCCATGTGATGATGTAATTTTATTTGGAGCCCCTCTTCGCGTCCAAGTGGGGAGATTGTCTTGAAGATATCTGTAACCAGTACTTGTATTGGGACTCCAAGCTAAAAGGTAAGAAGCTAATCAGGTGCTATACAACATCTTTCCAACTGGGATTGGTCTTGGCCAACATTTCTGCACCCACTCAAAATTTATAACTGCACATCATATCAGTCCATTTGTGAATAGCTTAGCGCGGCTCCCCTAGGATATTGTAGAGTCTAAGTATTCACCTCTGAGTCAGTTCAATCCTCTTCAAAGTTATTGTTGTGCTTTTGCAACCCTTGGCAGTAGCGGCAATTTGTTAAGTCGCCTATTTGGACTTGTCGTTGCACTCGGGGACCGGAAAAGTGCAAGTAGGACACACAAGAAGTAACCGGGTGTCTACCCACCGAGCGTTCGGTGACGCAAAGGCGCCGGCTTCAAACATAATGCACACAATTATTTTTTCAAGACAGGCCAGCCCATCGCGAGATACATTATTGATACTAGCGAGAGCAAAAAACATTCCGGACTTCAAACTCCGCAGCAGTCATTGGCTGATGGCGGTGATACCGGATGGGATTCCAATTAGACTCTTTGAAGGATTTCCTCGGCTAGGGGGGTTTTCCCTTGAAAGCCGGATTCCTGAATAAAATCATCTGCAAACCAAGCAGGATCAAGTAAGATGTTACAACGCGACCGAAAGTCTCAAATATGGAGCACAAAATATCTCGAGAGGAATACATTCAATTCATCAGTCTCTTCAATTCCGAGCACCCAGATGATGTTCCCATATTGCACTTTTGAATCTTGGCCAAAAATTAGGGACAGTCAGAGTAGACGAAAACAGGCGGTTCTGGGTAAGTTCTGGGTCGGTTCTGAGGCTCGGTTCTCAAAATTGATTCTCATCAGAACCGTGTGAGAACCGACGTCAGTCTCGACCGACCTGGTTTTTGATGTGGCTCTGGGTGTGATTCTGCTCTTTTTATGGTCTCAGAACCATGTTGCAGAATCCCCCCTATACCGCGCAAAGGAAACTAGCTTTGTGTGATATCAGGAGGAGGAGCTCCAAACACTTTCCATAGATCCCCAATTTGGCCATTGGCCGAGCTCATTTTGTGGTCAATCATTGAATCAAATTGACGTTGATTTGAGCCCCAACATCCAGAGGATGCCCCTCCGAGTGCATTCCTCAGATGTGTTACCTCGAACATCAATTTGATGTCCGGAATCAAATGTGTGCCGCATGTTTAAATGGGCATCACCCAATACACGGGCTCTGTTGCAGCGACATCGCCCGAGGTCTCGTATAACCAAGATTGTCACACACTCTGGCACTACACCAGAGATTAGATGAGTGGCATTCTAATCCCAGTTGTTAATCATTCAACGGCTTGAGAGGCTTGACCTTGCTTCAATACGGGCCAAGAAAAGGCCAGTATCCCGGCTCCTCGAAATGTTTTGATTTGGTACAGCCAGTGCCGTTACAGCATATCGTTGTCCAAAATTTAAGGCTCCCTTGGCTGGTTACGCAGGCAGATGATATATCCAGAATAATGTATCAAATATCGCAATTTGGACATATATTATTTAGAAGAGTGGCATATCTACAAATCATCTCCGTCTCAGCCCGAGCCAGATCCCTCAGCCCCGCCAACTGCCCCGGCCGTCCTCGTCCTCTGAGTCAGGGTCCCAGTGGTCATCTCCACGTAACCACGCTTCTTACCAGTGGTTTCCTTCGACATGTCGCGCTGAACCTTAGCGGCATGGTTGGTGAGGGTCTTCTGCCACGGTGGAGCAAGGAAATGTCGACGCTGGTGTGATTGGTGTCTTGGGGCTTCCCGTACTTGCACTTGTCATCTTCATACATGTCTGTAAGAACCCTGTGTACGAACATGTCAGGTGGAACAGATGGTAGGAGAGATCTCAACTTCAGTCCCGATCGCGCCTTGCAACGTATCCATAACTTTGTCCACCTTGGGCCAGAAGGCCTCGTCGCTCAAGGCCCCGTAGCTGACGACGCAAAACCGCTGGGTGGATATCAGACAGGAAAATTGAATCGAACATTGCGGGCTCACCAAAAATGCGATGTGCATGTACAGTTGAAGTGTTGGTTGAATGCCGCATTTCAAGTTAGAAATGATAGCGTGAGTGAGCTCGGCAATGTTGCGCGTTGCTGCCTGGTTCTTGAGCGAGGCTTTGACCTAGATATTATCCGGAGTTAGTGGATGAATATGGAGCAACCTCGAGACGCACCTTGGTTTTGATAACATTGCGGAAATATGTTAGCTTGCCACCAATTGCTTTCAAGACAATGTCGGTATGTGCGACATCCTTGGCATTCGGGAGCTCCAAAATGTGCAGCTCCCGCATGGCATTCTGGAACATGCCTGCGTGAGCTTTACAATAGCAGCGGTAGTAAATGACACATACCATGATATGACCAGAAACATTCAGGCCACGGATAGCAACTGTCTTGTGTCCCAGCAGGAATGCGATGGCGTAGGCTTTGAGTGTGACCTGAGGGCGGGTCAGTCAAGTTCAGATGCGGGAAATAAGAACACACATCAAACGTGCTGGGAATGGTGTAAGACTCATTTTTCGTTTGCCTCTTTAGAAGCGTGTGAATCATGACCATCTCGGCGAACATTAGAGCTTGGCGTTCGTCGGAGGAAGAAGCCTGTGGACGGGGAAGACATTAAATACGGACATAGAACCAGATAGGTGCAATAGACTCACTTCACAGAACTGGTCCAATGCCACTGCAGATTGGTCCTTTAATCCGTGATGATGTTTCACCAGTTGTCCGTACACAACGAGAGATGTCGTGGTGGTGGTGCGAGGACCACCAGCAGACTCGAGGGTGGGTGCTTCGGGCGGAGTGCAGGAGTCCTCCGAGCTATTGGAGTCCCCAGTCACGGAGGGGCGTTGTCGATTCTGGAAACGTTGAATGTAAGCCTGCGCAGGATTCATGTTGAGGAGCTGGGGGTCGATATTGTCGTCGGTGAAAGAGTCGCTCATGGATGAGAGAATTTGGAAAGGGGACACATTGGAATAATGATTAAGTTGGCTTTATATGGCTTTTGGACAGTGGCCAGGGCAGTACCAAGGAGGCAAGTCGAGAGCCACCATGATCGATGCAAGCGGCAAAGCACAATGGATGCAAGCGACAAAGCACAATGGATGCAAGCGGCAAAGCACAATGGATGCAAGCGGCAAAGCACAATGGATGCAAGCGGCAAAGCACAATGGACGCGAAGCACGTATTCCCAGTCACACCGTGACCTGGCGCGACGCGCGTTTGAACACTTTGACCTTCGGCAAAAACACAGGACCTTCGAAAACAATAACAGTTCTGGCCTGCGCTCTCTTGAAGCTCGCTCACCCATGCCACGCCCACCTGCACCACTACCAAAAGGTAAACACAACATCTTCTGCAACGCCTACAATATGTTCTCATTCCGGTATCGAGGCATTGAACAGGATCCAATAACGAAGAAGGTCCGATGTACGATTTGCAAGGATGGTGACCCAGGCAATTTCGGCCGCTGGATTAATAAATCATCTCTTGTGGCTCATCTTCAATCAAACATTCATTCTGCGCACCTTCAAAGCCTGGAACAAAAATCACAGGATGCTTCAAACCGTTCTCGGGCTCTCCAGGAAAACTATGCCGGCCCAAACATCAATCTGGACCCCTCTGCGCTGGATCCATCTACTTCTGCTCGTATGGGAATGTTTGATGATTATTCGGACACCCATTTGCCCTCGCCAGGTCCAGACGACCTCAGAGCTGCTGGTTTCATGGCACCCATCATTCCAGCATTCATTGCCCCGGTGGTCCATAATCCTGAGATAGAACGAGAGAACCTGCGCCAACAGGTCTTGCAAATGCTCTGGCATGCTGAGGAACTGGATGAGTTTGGAGAGCGTACCGATCAGGATGATATTACTGCGCCACCGAATGCAGGTGAATTTTGATTGACTCGGGAGAATTATTCTATTACTCACTATCTGCGCAGATATTTACAACGAAAATTATGAGGAAGATGAGGAAGAAGATTCCGGCCACGAGGATCCTCAATACTCGCCTTACCCAAATAGAATTGTGAGTCAGCAAAAAAAAACGGTTGGTGGGGTTCGTAACTCACAGTATTATAGAACATGTTCCTCAATATCCTGGACAATCTCCTCGTCTGCGGATGTCTAGCAGTCAATTCAAAATGATATTATGGATTCTCAACGAGTGTGGCGTCCCAAGTGTCCCCTCTTATCGCTCCTTTCGCAAAATGCAAACAGGACTTCGGAAGCTCTGTGGAAGCGAGCCCACTGCGCACACATCCAGCGTTGTTAACTGGTTTTTTATGAACGATGTCCGGGATACAGTCGCGGGGGTGGGTCTAATTTCTGCTGACAATTTATTGCACATCTCATCAGTATATCCAGGACTTTGCCAATCCCGAGGTTGCAAAGCACCTGAATTTCTATCCTGAAGAAGCAAGCGGTCCCATATCAGAGGTTTGGCAGGCCGAGCGTTGGAAAGAATTGAAACCGTCGGAATTAACCTCGATATTCGCGAGAGGACTTCGTCAATTTTACATTGACAAAGTATCGGAGCTGGACACGGGCGAGAAGGTGATGGCCTGCGTATGGATCAAACGCAATGGCGTACTTTGCGCAGACTGTGTTGAAATTGTTCCATCCACAGTATGTGATTCTGCGCACCCACAAATTTGATACTTACAAAACATTAAACGGGCTGGAAAATTGGGACGGAAACTCGAAGTGTACCGGCGTCCAGTTTCGCGTGCAATTACCAGGACATCATTGAGCGTGTCGGCGACAAGATAATTTGGGCCGGTCCGTGATTTCAATACCGCCAGCTGTTGATTCTGTCTAAACTTTTATACAGAGGGTACAAATGCGCCCCCATGCCCAATCCCGTGCGTGAGTTGGCCCAGGGCGACGACCTCTACGTTGTTCTGGTTCCATTTTGGGCAGATGATGTCTCGGGGAACAAGTCAAAGCTATACGGCAAGCACATTAGCGTATATGCGCAAATCTCCAACCTGCCTGGATGGTTACTCCAGCAGGAATATTTTCTTCGCTTTGTTTCTACCTCCCCAGACGCCACCTCCCCAGAGCAGTTCTCCACTATCAAAGAACAAATCCAGTGTGTGCTGCACTGAATCCCATCTTCCCAATACTAATAACATACAAACTGGGCTACCCACACGAACCCCATACCATGCTTCAATGCAGAGACGAAGAGAAACTGCCGAGTAATCTTGAGGGTCCCAGCCCTCCCAGCTGACAACCCTCAGCAATCCGAGGAGGCTTCCCATATGGGAGAAAATGCGAATCTTGGCTGTCGCCGATGCATGGCCGGCGGCCCACATGAGCACACAGAGTCCGATGAGGGTTATCATTCCTTGCACTTTGTGAGGAATTTTGACCATTTCTCTACCATCGTTTCTGACCCGCGCATAGCCTGGAATTTCCCGGAGCGCAGCTGAAACGAAGAAAACATTGGAGGATCAAATTGATCTCGCAATGTACGGCGTCGAGTCCCCAATTAAAAAGCTACAAACTGCGACCGGCGTCAAGGATAAAGTTGCACAATATTGGATCGAAATCTTACTCGAAAAAGCCCGGAAAATGAAGGCCGAAGATCCCAGCAAGAGCGTTGATGACATCGCCGAAGATTTGAGGATTTGCCTTGCGGCTCAACCCGGGGACAAGTTGAATCCCCTTCCTGATATTCACGGTGAGGCACAGCCCATGTGTGTTGTACTGCTGTTTATCTTTCCCGGTCTTCTCAGGTCTCGACCCGAATAAAGACACACCTGTCGAGACTCTACACACAATTTTGCTCGGAATCATCAAATATATGTGACATATGCTGCACACATCCTGGACAACTCCAGAGCAAGATCTCTTTGTTATACGACTTCAATCGACTGACCTTGATGGCCTCACTGTCCTCCACTCCGAGCCGCATACATGATGCAATACAAGAACGGTCTTATCGGGAAGCACTTCAAAACACTCATGCAGACAATGGTCTTCCACGTGCATGGCTTGGTTTCTGACGAAATGTTCACACTGGTAAAGGCTGTCTGTGCGTTAAGTTCTGTCCTCGGGGTGCATGAAATCGACGACATGAAGGAGTATACAGTACGTGCCAGCTTGACTTGGATTACTCTGTGCTCAGGTTTAATGTAGGAAGATTTAACCATTCTCATCGGGGACGTACTGGACGCCTTTGGCGACAACGACCCTGCCAAAATTATCAAGAAAAACAAGATTCATCTTCTGCCTCACATTGTCAAGGATGCAGTCCGCTTCGGTCCTCCCATCCGTAATTCAACAGAGACTTTTGAGGGCTACAGCGGGGTTTTCCGATTATGTTCCATCCTCAGTAATCACCAAGCCCCCAGCCGCGATATCGCCGCAAAATTTGTGTCCATGGACCGCTTAAAGCATGTTCTTAGTGGCGGACATTGGAAGCAGGATGGTGACTGGGTGTGCACTGGTCCAACTGTTCGGACCGTGTTGAAAACCATGCCGATAATTCAACGGCATCTGGGATGGGTTTTAGGGCGAACCATTGTGTCTGGTATGTGTACTTCGTCCGCTGGAGGCACATTTAATGATTCAATCTCAGGACAAATAAGGTGTGCAGCCAAGAAGACTTCGCCACCACTCAAATGGAGCAACACCTTAACGAGTACTTTCAGGCTGTGGTCACCATTTTTCAATATGGTCTGAATCTGCAGACTCGATTTTTCGGAAAACCCCTAATTATTTATTTGTGGGACGAAGGAACAGACGTTGCACAGGGGAAACCATGCAGGAACACCGGAAATTACTCAAACTTCATGCCAGGATTTCATTTGAAGAGATTCGGCCTAGAAATGGGCCCAAACTGCCACGCGCATTATTTTTCGCCGCCACTGTATAGAACGGCACCCTGCACTGTAAGTTACTTGGAATTTCATATGTTGTGGGGAATTTTGCAGGGAACAATTGTCACCAGCAAGCCGAAATTTGAATAAGGAGGTGAGGAAATGGGTGAAATATTGTTCTGGAAGTCTCCATTCTGGATTGAAAAGGACTCTGACGCAGTGAGGTACATGGAGCACACAAGACAAAGTAATTGAATGCAGCGCAGACTTGACACGTGATCTGAGAATAGCTCTGCTGGAAACCAGTGGAGTGGTCGATTTTCCTGCCTTCCTCGCTCCCTATGGGCATCAAAAAACTGATCTTGTTCTAGTGTTTCCGCTGGGGTCTCTCAGTTGATATTGATTCTGAGTAGCTAGAAATTTTTGAAATAAACTGTTGTATTGGACTCCAATTTTGGAGAGGATAAAGTGAGAGTTTGAAGCCTCTGGAATAAATTTGGTGGTACCGGAATACTGAGAAGAGATAGGCTGATGGGCGGTGTGATAAGGACCGCGGTGCTACGGTGTGAAATGATGATGGTATTCGCGGTGTAGCTGCGTTCGTCCTCTAGGGGTTATATCGGATGGTTTCTAGTTTGGAGAGGGTGGCGGTGGAGAAACAGGTATGTTGGTCCGGATGGTGTACTTGGTTGGAACTGTGCGGTTAACAAAATGGACGGTTTAGAATATAGAAATACTTGTTCAGATAGGTCAGTGGTGAGCGGTCTGAACTCCTAAAGTCTCCTCTTCGATTCGGTTTAATGCCTTTCCCCTAGGTGCTGGGCGAGAGACTGAATGCGTGAATCCTCCAAGTTGGGGATTCCGTGGTGGCTTTAACGTCAACAAGAGTTGGTCGTATGGCGATGGTGTTGCTTGGTACGTCCTTGTGGTCGTAGATGATTTGCTATGTAGACCTTTACAAGGTTCCCACTACTGCACAACGACGTGTCTGTGTAGGAAGGTGTGCACAGGTAAGGCTTTTGAGGATGATGAAGCGTGAGCTCTTTGAAGAGCTGCAAGTGTGGGAGGAGAGTAGAGTGCCCTAGAGCAAGGGTGAACTGGTGTGTGTGTGTGTGTGTGATCAACTCTTGTATTGGGGGACAAGGTACACTGGGTGAAGAGTGGGGGAAAACTCTTGCCCAAGAATTTGATGATTACTGGCTAAAATAGGTGGTCCTTTATTACGACGTAATCCCGTGGGATTTTGGTCGTATCGCGCCGTGGTGACAGATGTGTGTGAAATCCCAGTGGGATCGAGTTTGTGAGGATGCTTGTAGCATTGGAATTATATGAGATCCCGAGGGAAGAGGTCGCTGGGGGTGCGGTTGGTGTTGTACGAGGTGGATTCCCGCGGGGAGGGGCGCAGCGAGTGAGATTCCCGGAGGAATATCCAAATGCGGATTCTTGTAGTCCAAATCGGGTGATTGTGTCATGTCAAGTCTGTCACAGCTGCGTTGGTGCGCGAGGGCATACACAGAGCGTATGGGACCCTCACAGCGGCAAGTTTCAGCAAGTTGAATTGCGATTTATTATCTCTATTTTCCGAATTTTGTCCACTGACACAAGCATACCGGTATAGAGCCAGAAAAGTTGTGAAAATTGTGGGGTTTCAGGGAATTTTTCAGCAGCGCTACAAGCCTGTTATTTGACTTTGCTTCAAAGAGAAATGCTGCAACCATCCTAGGACCGATTAGGCAGCTGATGAGGATCTCGAAGCGAATTCCAGTCTGAACCTCACAATATTCATGTTCCGGGATCTGAACTCAGACAATTTTGTCTCTGCTGATCTCACCACTAAAAATATGAACAGTGAGGTCAATCAATGAGATTATTGGCTCGAGCCTGCCTTCAGGTGCATATCAGGCCTTTCTATGTAATTCTGTTAGTCAAAGAAGAAAATAACTACAGCAGCCCATAACTCAAGGATAGGTTTATCAGTGAGGGAAGCCTCACACTACTCACAACTGAAGCACAATGAGTGAAGACCAAAGGCTTGCCCTGGAGATGGGTTCCGTGTTCTCACCATGGTCAGCATCATTTATTTAAGACCTATTAACTGTCACTGAGTACTCATAATTTGGTGTGGCTACAGAATGTCTAGCTCATAACATGTGATGATCATTGTATCATGTCTAAATTTCATTACAAATAGTATATAGATGTGCATGCATGGCATGTATCAATCGAAAAGAACATGAAATACCATATCCTGAGTAAACTCTTCAAACAGCAACCTAAGTCAGGACCCCACAATTCAGTTGCATGGGCAGAAACATACCTAATTCATAAATTCAATACCTGGAGAAAGACTGATATCTGCATCATTGTTGAGGAGCAGCTGAACCACCTGCTTGTGTCCATTTGAAGAGGCAGCCTTGAGTGCACTCCCCAAATATCCTCCCTGGGCATTCACATCTGCACCCATGTCAATGAGGAGTTGAACCATGAGCTCATGTCCATTCAATGAGGCAGCCTGCAGTGCATTCCCAAAATGTCCTCCCTGGGCATTCACATCTGTACCCTTGTCAATGAGGAGCTGAACCACGAGCTCATTTCCATTCAATGAGGCAGCCTGCAGTGCATTCCCATAGTGTCCTCCCTGGGCATTCACATCTGCACCCTTGTCGATGAGGAGCTGAACCACGAGCTCATTTCCTTTCCATGAGGCAGCCTGCAATGCATTCCCAAAACGTCCTCCCTGGGCATTCACATCTGCACCCTTGTCAATGAGGAGCTGAACCGCGAGCTCATGTCCATTTAATGAGACAGCCTGCAGTGCATTCCCAAAATGTCCTCCCTGGGCATTCACATCTGCACCCTTGTCAATGAGGAGCTGAACCACGAGCTCATTTCTATTGGATGAGGCAGCCTGCAGTGCATTCCCATAGTGTCCTCCATGGGCATTCACATCTGCACCCTTGTCGACGAGGAGCTGAACCACGAGCTCATTTCCATTCCATGAGGCAGCCTGCAGTGCATTCCCATAGTGTCCTCCCTGGGCATTCACTTCTGCACCCTTGTCGATGAGGAGCTGAACCACGAGCTCATGTCCATTCCATGAGGCAGCCTGCAGTGCATTCTCAAAATATCCTTCCTGGGCATTCACATCTGCACCCATGTCAATGAGGAGCTGAACCGCGAGCTCATGTCCATTCGATGAGGCAGCCTGCAGTGCATTCCCATAGGTTCCTCCATGGGCATTCACATCTGCACCCTTGTCGATGAGGAGCTGAATCACGAGCTCATTTCCATTCCATGAGGCAGCCTGCAGTGCATTCCCATAGTGTCCTCCCTGGGCATTCACTTCTGCACCCTTGTCGATGAGGAGCTGAACCACGAGCTCATGTCCATTCCATGAGGCAGCCTGCAGTGCATTCCCAAAATGTCCTCCCTGGGCATTCACATCTACACCCTTGTCGATGAGGAGCTGAACCACGAGCTCATGTCCATTTAATGAGGCAGCCTGCAGTGCATTCCCATAGTCTCCTCCCTGGGCATTCACATTGGCATCCTTGTTGATGAGGAGCTGAACCAAGAGCTCATGTCCATTCAATGAGGCAGCTTGCAGTGCATTCCCAAAATTTCCTCCCTGGGCATTCACATCTGCACCCTTGTCAATGAGGAGCTGAACCAAGAGCTCATTTCCATTCCATGAGGCAGCCTGCAGTGCATTCCCATAGGGTCCCCCCTGGGCATTCACATCTGCACCCCTGTCGATGAGGAGCTGAACCATCTGACTGTGGCCCCTATATGAGGCTGCATATAATGCCTGATCCTTGGCCTCAGTGGCTATGTTCACTTGAGTCAATAGATCTGAAGCTATCATTTCTAAGTTGCATGTTGCTGCTATCCACAAAGGACTGAAATAATCAGTCCTTCCTTTGAAGTCTGGAGGATCATTCCAGGGGGCCACACCCCACCAGATAGAAGAATCTTTCCATCTGCAGGCTTCAACGGTTAAGAAAAGTATTATCTTGTTCCGGAGCTCCAGCTCAGGCTGTCCTTTGGCATGAAGGAGACAATACTGGGCATATTCAAGGAAAGGGTGTTTAGGAATCAGCCCCCTTCGTTCTTCCCAGGATGTTGGCAGATTTGCAAATTTCTTGAAGGACAGATATGTCAAACATGCGGACACAATTTTGGTTTGAGCCAATGGGAATTGATCTGACTGGATGTTGTCCAAGTAACCCTGTGTGGTGTAATGAGTGAGGCGAACCACAGACAGTGTCTCATCAACAATGATCAAGCCAGCACAAACAGATAAGATCATGCTTATGTCCAGAAGATTGTCAAGATCCAGAAAAGTAGAGTTCTCTTCAATTGCTAATGCCTCCTGGAGTTCAGAGACAGACAGTAGCCGCTTTGCATTTGCAACCCAGGTCAGGGCTAGCAGGCCAAGTTCTCTGTCCTCTTCCCGCTGTAGCTTTATGCGGTCCATTGCTTCATCATAGGTCTGCTGCAAATCTGTTGGGAGATGTTGCAGAGCCTCTCTGACAGCTTTGATAGCATTCTTGGAAGCCAGAGATTCAATGTGAAGTTTTGCAAGCAGAAACCTGTCCACATCAAAATTTAAATATATATTGAAGCACCCAAAAAAATACTTACATTCCCTTGCAATTGGTAACAATTTTGGACTGGATGTCCTTTTGCAAGTCTGGACGAGATTTGACATGTCTTGAAAGGCGAGGTGATTTTTCGATTTGTGTGCTCAGATATCTGCAGATATCATCATCTGTTGCCCGGATCTCCAAGATCTGATACTCTGGAACCACAGAATCCAAGTCAATGTGGGGCCGAGAGGTCATCATGATATTAACTTTGGGACCTAGTGTAGCCAGATATTGAAGGAAAGGATGGCGGAGATCCTCCGGGTATTCATCCAGTGCATCAACTATGAAATAAACCTTTGGATATTGGGTGATAGCAAAGTTCAAAGCTTTACGGAATTCATCCAGATGGGGCCGAGTTTGTCGCATACGGTGATAGTCATATAATGCATCCACTGCAAGGGGTATGAATTTCTCCAACATGAGCTGTTTCCATAAACCACCAAGAAGGTTCGCAAGTGTTTGAGTCTGGGTTTCTTTGTGGTTCAGATAGACTGCAAGCCAGGCCAATGTTGTTCTTCTGAGCTTGAACCTCTAGATGATTGAATACCAGGGATCTATGACACCCCATATTGTGAGATATGTGGACTGTCCGAGAGTATAACTACACACGTGAGGACTGTCTTGCCAGCACCAGCTGTGTTTTAACCCAATCAGTGGGAATTCAGAACAATAGGGAATATTACCTACGCATTCCTGGGCACCACAGTATTGTTCCAGACCCAGATTCCCAATCCTGAAACTGGGCATCTGCCAGGAGCCATTCACCAGTCCCAGGCTGTAAGGTGCTAAACACATCCACCTGCCGTTGTAAGAACTCCAATGGTGATATCCAATCAAAGATTGCTTGTTGTTTCTCAGCTTTTCAATGTTGAGCGTAGATTGATTTAACAAGGCAGAAACATACCACTAATGTGCTCTCTTTGCTGGTGGGCAGCACCCTTGACTGAAAGCAGGATATCTGACCAGTGTCAGCAAGGATTCTCTCTTCGGTCCGGTTGGTACTCACCCCCTTGGTTGGAAATCTGCTTCTGGCTCAAATCCCTGGAGTAAGAATATATGTGCTTGAGCCTTATGACAAACTATGGCCACATACAATATATCTGGGCCGTGTCAGCAATTGGTCTCGTCGGTACAGTATTATTTAGTACTCACCCGCCTGGTTAGAAATCTGCTTCAGGGCCAAATCCCTGGAATAGAAGGATATGTACATAGACAAGCCGTGTAACATAATGTGAAAACATACCAGATACCCATGGTCAACCAGATGTTGACCAAGACCTTGAGGCGCTCCAGCTCTTCGAGATAGCCAACTGCTTCCTTTTTACTCCACAGAGTCCAAGTAACTTTCGTAGTGATCTTTGACATGTCATCGCGAGGGCCCAACTTCTTCGTGAACTCTTTCATGGTAGTCTCGAATGTCTTCAAAGGGGCTGACATTTGCTGAAAAGCCTCGCTGGATGGGTTGTTGACCAAACGCTTGAGGAGCTCCGCAAGAAGCGGCATGAGGCCTTCCATCTCCATGAGTAGCTTCTGCTGCTCTTTCGGTGCATCCCGGAAGTCCTTTAGGAATTCACGGGCCTTCAGCGCTATATCAACCAGCTGGATGATGCTAGCAACGGTGCCTAGTGCTTCAGCCATGAGGGGACAAAGGAAGAAAGGATAGCTGTAAAAGCCGCCGAAGTCAAACATCGAGGCTGTACGGTCGACCATGCGGTCCGCAAGCCTCGGAACATCCGGCCGCTATCAAGCTGTTCTAAATTTCGTGGGCGTCTCTTGATTAAGATCATAGCAACCGACAGCCTCTATGTTCCCCCTTGTGTTCCGACCGTCTCATCTTAGTCAAGAGAGGCAATGATTAACTGATAATCCCCTCACCATTCGATTTCTTGTCCCAGATTAAAAACAAAGTACACATCGATCAACGCACGCCGAGCACATGCAATAATACTACGCGCGGGTCATTCCCTTGACAGCAACACATACATCCGCAGCACGCCGGCGAACTCAGTGACTAGGATAGGATGATAGGCGCCTAAACGATGCAGCGAAGAGACGGAAGACGACGCCCCCGACATCGACCAGAGGACGATGCAGTAGCGTAGACCCCAGCTTCCCGCGCCCGACACCTTCTGCTCCCCGATTCCATCCCCGCGGACGCGGCGGCATACAGGTGTGCCACAACGCCTAGTGCTGTTTATAGCTTTACGGCAGCGCGGACCTATCGTCCCGCTCTCCAATCGGTCTCGACTCGGCCGCGGCTCGCTGCCGACGCCGTAGACTCTATCTTCTAGCGCCCTGCCCCTGCGCGCACCAGGGCCTGCAACGCTCGAGCGCGCATGGCGCTGCTGCCGACGCTGCCCCCCGCGCCGCACTGCGACGGTGCAGAACCAGCTGGACGACAGCATGGGGTTCCTGCCTGACTCGGGTGCGGTGCAGTCAGCGCAGCAGTAGCAGCAGGGGGCGTACACACCACCACCGCCGTCCTCCGAGTCGCGTCCGCGTACGTCGGCTGCGGTTCCCCGCCTGCGCAGCGGAACACCTGCGGCCGCTCCCGGGCATACCGACGGCACTGGGTGCGATCTTGGCTGCCCGCGCACTGCGCGCCGCCGCACCATATGACGGATGAGCCGCGCGCGCGCTCGTGCACAAGCGCACACCCGCCGACCGCGCGCGCACCAAAAACACTCGCTCGGGAAAATGGGGAAAGAGAGAAGGGGAAATAATGAGGCCGGAAGGACGATAGAAAGGGGGGAGCACGAACGAATGGGAAGGGAGGGAGGCAGGGTACGAGGACGGGGAGGTAAATACAATAGAATGATCGTCAAGGGAGAGGGGAAAGGTGTGAGGGAGGAAAGGGAATAAACACCGGGCTAAAACGATATAGCGGGAAGAGATGCATTTGGAAGATAGAGGCGAGGACGAGGGGGTCGAGTACAAGTACGAGAAAAGTAAAGAAGGGGAAACGCACCCGCTCCTCCCGACCTGTAACCCAAACACGCATCAGTACGAAAGAGCAGAGGCCGGAGGTACGGCGGACCCACTCACCCCTTGGCTCTTCGTCAGCACCGCCCTCGCGCCCGGATTCGGATTTCGCGCGCGCAGTCCTGACTTCCGCCATCAGTCCGCACACGCGCCATCGCAGCGTCCCGTGGATTCTCTAGTCATTGCGGGCTCGGCCCGCGCGCGTCGGCAGCAAGGACGCTCGAGGAGCACCACATAGAGGCGCAGGTCCTCGAATGGGCAGACGGGGACGGCGGGTGCGGGATAGGCGGGATCCGATGCCTAGTCGCTGCTGCTACAGCGTCGGCCCCTGGCGCCTAGATACGACGTCGGGCCTTGCACCCCAGCCGGTACGCCGCTGCTGCTGAGGATCCAATGCACCGGCGCACCCGGCGCTGTACGTGCCGCCCGAGCACCGCATGGCGAAGCAGTGCGTGCTTCTGCATAAGCGCACGCTGTCGATCGAGCGCGTGTAGGTCCCTGTACGGTGCGTTAGTCGGCTGATTTGAAGGGAAAGCCGCGGAGGGGGGAAACGAATGAGGGAGAAACACTAGGGAAAGCGGAAGCGGAGGGGACGCGAGAGGATGCGGATGGGGCGGAATACGACAGCGAGCGGGGGAACACTCGGCGACGCGGAAGGAAGAGGGAGGGATGGGGAGGAAGGAGGAGGGACCGAGGTAGAAGGAGCTGGGAAGAGGACGCAGAAGGCGGAAGGGACTTTGGGGGCGGGGGCGGGGGCGGGGGCGATGAAGCAGGGAGTGGAAGAAAAACACGGGAGAATAGCGCACCTCGCTCTCGCGCCCGACTATCCTTCTCTGCAGCTTAAGGCTCTACGCCCACGCCCCTGCCCAGCGCCATCCTCGACCGGTGTAGCCCCTGCAAGAACACACGCGCGTCAGTGAAGGAACGAAGAGGAGCGGAGGGAGGGAAGGAAGACACACCTGCATTCTCTCGTCGGGTCGTGCGCGCGCGGGCGCAGCACGCTGAGGATGCGCGTCACGCACGCGTGGACACTCGACGCCTGGCGGCATTACGCTCTCCGAGGTGTATGTCTCCCTTGGGTTCGGGCTCGGTCATCCCAGCTGACGAGCGCGCAGGCGGCGAGAGACTCGAGCGATTCGGCGCAATCAAGGCGCAGGTCGGCGCCGCTCGTCGACGTACGGCGGGTCCGGCGCCTGCGCGGCGGACTGCCGTTGTCGTTGGTGATGTGCGGGCCTCAGTGTCGATGCTGGGCCGTGTTGGGGGTTGCTGCACGAGAATGGTGCCGTTGTTGCTGAACGGAATACGGCGGCGCCGTACGCCGCGCATCCGTACGCCGGGCGTCCAGATACGCGACGTTGCGGCCGATGCGGCGCTGCGGTGGCGCATGACGGTGGAGCGAGCACTCGCGGGGAAGCGGACAGCGCAGATCGCGTGCGCGCGCACCATCGAGATGGGTCCCTGGACGGCGTGTGAGTTGGCGGAAAGAGACGGTAGGAATTTGCAAGGAAAGAACAACGAAGGGAAAGTAAAAGGAAAAGAGGAGGGAAGGTGCGGGTGGATAGAAGACGAGGACGAGAGGACGGAGGACGGGGTTGGAAGGATGCGAAGGGCGGTTGTAGAGGCGAGAAGGGGAGGTAAAGAGCGCCATAGCTGAGCGCTGAGGGATGGCGTGCGCAGCAGGAAGAATAGGCAGACGGATGGACGAGGAGAGATGCGGGGGTGGGCTGGGATGTGCAATGGGAAGGGCTGGGCCGCGCAAGTGATAGCGAACAAATAAGAATGAATGTAGTATGTACGAGGGAGAGGCAACAAAAATAACGCACCAGGAATCCGCCGCTACCAGCTGCACTTGACGAGCTTGATCATCCTCCGGGGCATAGCCATGCTTGAAAGCTTGAACCGCAGAGTTCCTGTCAGCTCGTGCTTCGTCTGTCTCTTTTGCCCTCCACGGAAACCAGCAGAGCAGGCGGTAGACGCGGTTGCAGGAGATCGGACGCGCGGGAGCACCGGAGACTCGTGGCCGGATTTACCCGACCGATGTCTCCGTCGGAGTCCGATCTCCGACGGGCCTCGGTGTTACTCGCTCGCTGACTCGCTCGCATGCATCCTCCTCATTTAAAACGGAAGATAGATCCGGGACCTGTTTGATTCTGAACCTGGACGACGTGGGAGTCTCAAAGTCGACAACAGGAAATCCTCGGCTTCAAGCTGTTTTGAATCCATGTTACCCAGCACGCCTCCTGGCTCCAAGTCAAGGCCGTCTCGGGTTATCGTTTCTTCAACATTCAACGCTCTTCGGGTTGTCTCGGGTTCTTTTCTTTCGGGAACTAAGCAGCATTATATATCAGACATCGACGGTCTCTGGAATCTGCGGCCGCGAAGTCGGCTCGCAGCTGCGCCGAGTTGCGACTCAACTTGGATGCCCATTGTGAATTTAGAGCTACCGTAGACCGGTGATTGCTTATTCGACAACCTGCGGCCGCGCACTCTTGACCATCCGTGTCACTGCGCGCCGCCGCACCATACGAAGGACGAGCCGCGCGCGCCCTCGTGCACAAGCGCACACCGGCGACCGCACCATCAACACTCGCTCGAAAAAGTGGGGAAAGAAAGAAGGGGGAATGAAAACGAAGCCGGAAAGCCTGAACGAAAAATGATAGAAAGGGCGGAGCACGAACAAATGGGAAGTGAGGTAGGGAGGGTACGAAGGAGAGGTAGATAGAATGAATGACCGTCAAGGGAGAGGGGAAGGGTGCGAAGGGGAGAAGGGAATAAACGCCGGGCTAACGCATAGCAGGAAGATAATGCATTTGGGGGTGGTAGACAGAGGTCGAGTACAAGTACGAGAACAGTAAAAGGAGGGAAAAACACTCGCTCTCCCGACCTGTAATCCATACAATCATCAGTACGAAAGAGCAGAGGCCGGAGGTACGGCGGACCCACCCACCCTGGCCCCTCGTCACCATCGGATTCGGTGTTCACACGCAGCCCTGACCTCCGCACCAGCCCGCACACGCGCCCATTGCGGGTTCTCTCGTCATCGCGGCCTCGTCCCGCGCGCAGAAGCAGCAAGACGCTCGAGGAGCACCCCATCGAGGCGCAGGTCCTCAAATGGAAGATGTGGAACGGCGGGTGCGGGATCAGACGTCTAGTCGCTGCTGCTACGCACGCGGGATACAGTGTCAATCCTTGGAGACGACGTCCACCCTTGCATCCACGCCCGTACGCCGTTGCTGCCGGGCATACCGATATGCCGCGTACGTGCCG
>JARGYA010000761.1:0-49491 GCA_029204335.1 Mycena vulgaris | reverse complement strand
TGATATACATATATTTGCCTGCAAGAAATATACCGCGTCAGCCAAAGTCAACTGAGGTGGAATATTGTACACTTGCATAAACAAATGCCACGGTCTCAGCGCGGACAACACAATACCGAGATCAGCCTCGAGTGAATATACGGGGTCAGAAAAAGGTAACTCAGTTGGAATACCGTACACTTGCATAAGACCACGGTATCAACGTGGACAACATAATATTTGATATAGAGATACAAGCCTGTAGTGAATATACCGCGTCAGCCAAAACTCAATTGAGGAGGAGACATTGCAGAACGTACTCAGACTAATGTTAAGTTGCAGAAGATGATCTCCACAGAATCCTTACATGATATCTAGAGAATCATTACATGAATTATCTATCAATCGACAACCACTACACTACCCAGATTTAATTAGGAATTCTCTGAACGTACTGAAGCAGCACAAAACTACCTTCCAGAGACTCATTACATGGAATAATGAATCACTAACAATTGCACTAACTAAAGACGGCCGCTCTGCTCGACCCGAATATCCCAACCCTTTTCCTCACACAAGATCTCGACCTTTCGGCGCTCCCTTTTGTTCCCTTCGAGGCTCCCTCCGAATCCCCGCCGCTCATCCCACATCTCGTTCCATCTGGCCCTCCCGCTCACCTGGTAGCTGCCGTCCGGTGGATACTCCTCCAACCACCTCAGATCCAGCGTTTCGAAACCAGCCGCGAACCGCGCTGAAACGGTGCACCTGCGTACGGCTGTGACCTAACTGACTGACTCGAGGGATGCTATGAACACCACTCAAACAACCAACACACACACACCACACAACCAATACACAGTGCCAATGATTTGAGTTCAGGTCTACGCCGAAATATACGACTAAGATTGAATCCTCTCAGGTAATGTTGAAGAAACCGTTCGTAGGGAGTCTTATTAGGACGTCCTCGGAACTACAGATAGTTTAGAACTACCTAAAGATAGGCCTCGGAGATACCAGGATATGGTTTTAAAGGGTGTAAATGAGTCCGAGGACACCAACTGTATGGGCTCGGCTCGACAATACTCGCTGCACAGCCGTCTGCAGTTCGAGGGGACAATGACTAGGCAACTGTATGCGCTAGTGACAATACTCGATGCACAACCGTCTGCAACGAGGGGACAATGACTAGGCAACTGTATGCACTAGTAGGACAATACTCGCTGCACAACCGTCTGCAGTTCGAGGGGACAATGATCAGGCAACTGTATGCGCTGATAGGACAATACTTGGTGCACAACCGTCTGCAACCAAGGGGACAATGACTAGGCAACTGTATGCACTAGTAGGAATGGCTTAGATGAACCTTAAAGCTTAGATGTAGCCAACAATCGAACTTTCTTGTTAATGAATCTACAACAACAGATGTGTTTATTACAACAAATCTCCGCGGACGATACAGAGTCACAAATGCCTTGGGAATAAGCTTTCGACGTGAGTCTAGGCGAACTGGGCTGTAATGTGCTGCTTGAACATCGCGTTCTGGCTGGTCTTTTATACTAATTTTACTACTATGTGACAGTCCGAGGATATGTGACAGGAACAGAGAAATTGAAAATGAAAAAGAGTAATTGAAACTGAAAAAGGGTAATTTGAAACTGAAAAAGGAAATGCGATGATGCCGCTCTATTTTGGTGAGGTCCGGCCGCAGACAACTGGTGCCTGGCACCTCTTTTGGTGTATATTTAGCGAGTCCTCGGACGGCCGTGCTTTGCCGTCCGCGCCCTCGCGCTTGCTCTGCCTCGGCATGGCTGTAAATAGCTCATGCTACGTCATCATTCTGTCCAACGGAGACGGCTCGGCCGTCGGTATCCACTCCGTGAAGTCGCTTTAGCTGTGGCAGAGCTGAAGTATTCAGCCGTTGCCTGTTTAGGATGTTCATTGTGCTTGTTAGGGCCCTCGGACGCGACGCGCACGTCACATGGGCTCTATGATGATCTAGGCTCAGCTCGGCTGCTTCCGAGCATCGGTATTTGTCAGGCGCACAAGTCCTCGAACTATAATTAGTTCATCCGTGCTGTTGTTTCAAGTCTTGGGTTGCCCTCAGACCGAGTTAGAGTCCTCGGACCTGTACCTACCGGTACTTTGTGACCGACATAGTAGTCCTCGGGCGATGCTTTGCCCTAATGTAAGTCTATTGGGAGTCCTCGGACTGTCCCTGGTCCTGCAGTCTAGTTCGCGCTCGTGCAGTCCTTCCAGGATGGCCCAATAGCAGTCCTCGGACTGGTCCTGTCTCTGCGTCTGGTATACTGTGTTCCAACTAGTAGTCTTAGGCTTTTGTGTTTAATCTCCTGGGTATGGTAACTAGCTTTTGCAGTGCAATCCGCCCTCAGATATGAGTTATGGACTGAATCTGACGAACTTCGAGGCATCCTTAAGCTTACTATACTGATCCTCGATATTTGAAGGACCAAGTCGTAGTATAACCTTAATGCCTATACGGTTCTCTCGCGTCATTGCTACGCAGTCAGCAGTGCGGAGCTCGCTCTGACTCTAATCTGTATGCCACCAGGCAGGGGACTTCTTGTATTTGACAAGAAATCGCAAAAATGCGAGATTTCACGGCTGGGCTAATACCAGTCGTATCAGCGCCTCACACATGGCCTCCAACGCCAGGAACCCTCCCCTCCGTCATCCCAGTCTCGGCGCCTCCACAGCGGCGGGATATTGAAGACTTGCAGGCTGGGGCATATCGCCACGTCCGCCAAGGTGCTGAAGAGGCCCGCGCTGAACAGCTCTCCCTGCGGGACTGAAATCTCCAAGCGTGTCAGTCGGTTTGACACCCGGAGGTGCTGAATTAGCTGTTCCGCCGCGAACTGGTGGTCCAACCCGATCTCGAGCGTCTCTAACAGGGGAGCCCGCTCCAGAAACCGCTTCAACTCCGCATGCGCTTCGTCAGACACCGTTCGCGCCGCGTCCTCTGTGAAATCCTCCCTCCACCCCGCACACTCGCAGCGCTTCCAATCTCGGGCACTCCACGGATTGAGGAGGCACCCCGGCGGGCTGCCCAGGCACCCCCCTTCCACAACAACTCCAGCTCCGTCAAATGCGGAAACCGCTGCCGTCTGCCTGTTTCATTCACATTGGGGAATCGCACGCCCGCCAGCCGCAGAATTCGCAGATTGGTGAGTCTGGTAAGATGGGCGCGCGGGATTGACGACGCGTTCCTGATCGTCTGGATCTCCGTGTACTCCTCCACATCTCCCAGCGGAATTGCAGGTCGTCCTCGGGCATCACCATGCAAACAAGTGTCAGGCAGTGCGGGCTCTTCCTCGCCCATCTCCAGTCGAGCCGTCTACTGTTCCTCGGCCAATCCAGTGTCCACCCCGGCCGCGCGCGAGTTGCCAGGTGTCCCCTTCAATGCACAGGTGTCGACGAGCGGCCTCGGCCAAGGCTTGACAATCATCTCCCTCAACAGATCCTGCTCCGGCCCCAGGTCGTACCACTCCGGATCTTCAGCTGCGTGAAGGTGTCCACCTCCAGAATAGCCGCCAAACCCGCTTTGCTCAAGTGTGTCAAGCAGAACGAGACCCGCGGCCCGCCGCCGCGTTTCATCCGCGTCACCAGCAGCGTGTTCCATTTCTCCCGGCGGGGCTGTCGAGGTCCCCGAAGATCACTGGATTCCACAGACTACTGACGGACCCCGTCGACAGCATCGTGAGCCAGTCTGACAGACGCGTCAGCGTCGCCAGCTTGATCTGCCCTGTCGCCCCACCGAATATCATGACCCAGATTTCATCCGGCACTCGACGTATTGCGGCAATGGGGAGCCGCATCCCATCCCACACGCGATCGGCGAAAACGGCCTCTCTGCGCGCGATCGCCAACTCCGCCTCCAGCGCGCGACCTTCGCATGGTACGCTGCGTGCTTCTCCCGCCCTTGCGGCAACCAGCGTTGGATCGTACCCTCTCCCACACCCACAGTTCCTGCCGCGCAAATCTCGTGATCCTCCCCATACGATGGAGAGGCCATGTTTCTCCTGGTGAACCGTGTCAGCTTATCTATTCCTCCCGCTGCTCGTGGAGCTTACAGAACGCTCCGCCACAGCACCTCGTTCTGCTGGCAGACATGCAGTCGATCCTGAAGCATCGATCCGTCAGCGCCCAAACCTTCTCGCTTCGATCCCCACTTACATCCTCGCAGGCGCAGGCCCTGACACCTCATTCCCCCCCCTGTTCCCCATCTCCCTCCTGCTCCCCATCCCCATCCCGCTCCCCATCCATTGGCTTTTCATTCCTATACAAAGCCCTGCCAAAGCGTCAGAATTGGGAAGCCAGCACGACCCAGGCATACATACATATTCGTTTCCTGAGGCCCGCTCTCGTCTTTCCTTCTTTTTTCTCGCTCGAGGAGGTCGCTTGGCACGTGTCCAGTTATTGGCAATCTCCCATCGCGATCCCTTGAGGATCCCCATCAGAACTCCCTTATCGGCTGATTTTGGGCGCGATGTTTGGTCGTGCTTGCGCTCCGCACGCGACGCATATCGACCACGTGGTCTTCACCACGTGCGTTGGACTTGGAAAATCTTCTAAGTCGAAGCACCACCCCCCCAAAAAAAACCTACCGAAATATGCGTGCTTACCACCAGCATCAGCTACGTTTTCAGGGTCACACAGGGACAAAACACAGTAATCGCCTAGACTAAAACTCCCTATATACAAGTAGGTATATACAAGTAGTCTACGTCGTTTTCAGCTCAAGACGGAAGAAGTAGCACAACAAACATAGGTACGAAGGGGCCTAGACTAAACAGATCCCTGGATCTACACGGGGCATCGGCGACGTCGTTTTCAGCGTGGAAAAAAAGTGAGGCGAAGAAGCAGACCAGGATATAAAGAGCGCGCGACCTAGGAGGAACAGACTGTGCAAAAAGCCTGGAAATGGTCGCGCTGAGAGCAGAGCAGCTGCCCGCCCTGCGGGTTTAACCCCCGTTTCGTCAACTCGCGGAGTGGCCGGTACGGCTCCCTCAACACCCATCCACCATAGCGTAGTCGCTCCGTTCCATCTCCGCCAGAGCGGTCCCCGCCAGCGCGGCACCCACGCTGGGCCTGTCGTACATGGTCCGGACGTTCCCGAAGCTCCCGAGCTTGCCGAAGTGGACACAACGCTCTTGGACCCACTGCAGCAGCTGTGGCAGGGAAACACTCACGTCGTCCACAATGACACTCCTCCCTGTTACCCCAGATGCGGGCCAGGCTATCCCCGTCAGGGTGCACAGCTTGCGTACCCTCCGCACTTTCATGCAGCCCAGGTACCCTGCCCCGTGCCCCTCGCTACCCAACACCGCCATTTTTGCTAGTTCCCTTGCTGATCTTACTTGCGAACAGGGCAGCGACGTTGGCGGGAGGGGCTGAACATCAGCCGCAGGAGCGGCGGCGGAGGGCGGGCAGGAGCGGGAGCAGAGCGAGGGCGGGAGCATCGGAAGCGGCACCGTGGGCGCGCGAAGTCGCCGCGCGGCGGCGGCCTCGCGCATGCTTCGCGCAGCAGGCCGGGAACCCTCCGCGCGCTGTTCGACACCAGGGACCGTCTCCCTGGATTCCACTTCTCCCTGCAAAGCTAAAGTCAGCTCGCGCTCGCGTGAGATAAAGACAAAAATGCACCCAAAGGTAGACGCAGAACACGTGGACGTCGTCCCCCACTATCCCTCCTGGGCGCAAATCTCGTCCCTTCCGAGAGACCAATCTGCGAGGTTGAAGGCGTCCCTCTGCTTGAATGGCGGGGCTTTATTCAGCACCGCCGCCAGCGGCCTCTTGTTGCGCGCCGTCGCCCAGATCTCATACCCCCCTTCTTCCTCGGTCACCAACTTCGTCGACCCCCACACCCAGAATTTGTACGTCTTGCTGCTGACGCAGCGCGCATCGCGGCTCCTGCCCTGGAATCGGTGTCGAGCGCCGCCAGCCCCGCAACGAGATCTTCGAGGTGTGCGCTGTGGGCCGTCGGGTGCGTGCGTGCTGTTCCGGTACGCGTCGATCCCTTTCACGACATACGTCCGGATCTTGTCTCGGTTTCCATCGTGTTCGACGACGACCAAGTACACCAAAACGCGGCCCCGCGCGTTGGGGTCCGCCAATTGAGAGCGATAGGGCGGCAGCGGCAGCTCAGGCATGGTGGGATTGTAATGGAGGCTGAGATCCCCCGAGGGTCCCATGCGCATGTCGTTTGGTCCCGGCTCCGCCTCTTCAGTCTGTCGCGTAGGCTGGAGTCGCCGCACTGGCGGCGCCGGATCCGCGCCTGCCTCGCGACTCGTCTATATACAATTATCACGTTTTGACGAATTTACAATAAAGGCTACGACATCAGAAATCTACAAAACTACAATCTCGGCGCAGATAGCGAGAGCTTCCTGCCAGATCAATTTGCGCAAGCCCATGTCCCGCGAGGCGAGGTCGACGCGCGCGCACAGCCGCTCGTCGAGGAGCGCAATCTGGGCTGCCGACAGCGGCGCGTCGGGGGCGTCGCAGACGACGTGCGGTCGGTTCTGCGGCGTGCAATCCGTCAGGAACGGGTTATCGTGGTCTGCCTCCTCCGGATTGTTTGCACGCAGGTGGTCCATGATGCGGCTGTCGGCTTGCGCCTCGAAGTCGACACCGAAGCTGGGTAGGTCCGCCCGGGATGTCGTCGTCCGCCTGCAGCCCCCGCGGGCCCTGCTCGAGCAGGCCGAACACGAACATATCGACGGGGGACCGGTTCGTCCCCCGCTTGATCTGGATGACGTGCGAGTTCCATGAGTTGACCCAGTCCTCCGCGTCCGCGTTGATGGCGTCCAGGAAGAGGTAGTGCACGAGCCATATGTGTGCGGGATTTTCGTGGTCCAGCCCGTAGTTGTGTTCGAGCGACATAAGGAAGTCGTACCACTTGAGCCCGACGCCTTGGGTCCAATCGAGCCAGAGCCTTTCTATCCGGGTGTTATGGACGCTCCTGTCCGCGAGAAGTCAGTGAGGGTATTTGAGGACCGCGCCCAATCTTGTACGCACTTGCCATAGATGTAGGAGCCGCGCCCCGAGCCTTTCTGCAGCTCCATCGCCTCGGCCACCAGAGTGTTCTCTACGCCATGATCCCCGCGAACCCTGCTCGGCCAGCCATGCTTGGCTACCCCGCCCAGGAACAGCGTGAGGACGGTGGCGGAGCGGTTGTTGTTGTGCACGCGCATGGCTGTCACGAACCGCGACTTGCCGTCGATGAACCCGTGGTTGACGAGTTTCCAGCGGATGAGACCTGTTGCGGTGTCGCCATTAATACCGTCGACGGGATGTACCACGAGCGCCGCTTACCGTGCTGCCCGTCGTGGTGCCACAGAGAGTTGACACCTGGGACGAGAGTACTTCTTGCGCCCGATGCGCGCGTCACCGAATGGCCTCGGCGTTCCATGCACCCGTCCGTACGACATCCGAAGCCGCTCCCGCGAGATTTATCCCCTGCGACGCCAGCTGCCCCGCGATCATGCTCCGTCCGAAGTTGGGAAACAGCTGCAGGATCCCGAACATCCGGGTTCCGTGCGCTTCGACGCCGGCGCTGACGCCCGGGGGTTCCACTTCTTCCTCCGCGTCCCGTCAGCCGCCGTGTACGACGTGTAGACAGGATCCCCCCGCTGACTCAAGCCCAGTTGCTGCGCGGCGGCGGATTGTCCGCGCGCTGCATCCCAGCGCAGGGGCCAACGCGGTCGCCTCTCGCAATGTCAGCGCCTGCGACAAGAATGTTGGGTCGATCTCTATCCTCGGCCTTCCCGCCCCCTGCGCCGCGATGCGGCGCTCCACCACAACGATGCGGGCATCACAGGGATCCGAGGACTCGGTGCAAGCCTTTTCTAATTCCTCGACCATGATGCCAACGCTCGCGTGCAGGATGGCAAACTCGCCAGGCGGGAAGATGGCGCGGTGCTATATTGCGGGCCGTCAGCGTTCGAAGTTATAGGGACGGCGGGAGCTTACCTGGTTCGCAGCACTCAGGAAAGTCAGGACTTCGTCTCGATGCGCCCCCAGGCGCTGGGCGTCCCCGAGCTGGACGCGCAGTGCGATGCGCACTCGCTCTGCAATTTGAGCGTACCCGCCGCGGAAGTTTTCCAGCCGGTCGGTCATCGGCGCAGGAGGCACGAGTGGGGCCCGCGTTCGCGGATCATTCGTAGCATCTGGACTTCTGTTTCAATAAACGGTTCATCACATATCGTGATCGTCGTACGCGCGGCCCTCCTCGAAGCCCAGCCCGGCACACGGAGCAACGTGGTCTTGAGGAGACGTAGGAAGGTTTGCTACATGTACAACCGTGAATATCGTAGGAGCTTGATCTAAAAAGACTAGTTACTTACGAGGTTTGCCCACCCTCGTCGCCCTCCTTTATCCTCGCCTTTTCACCTCGAATGCCCACAATAAAGCCCCAGCCTTTTGCCCCCTCTCCTTGCCCGCATTTTCGCCTCGTAACCGAGATAGGAAACACTAGTACTTTCTTTCTACCTTCTACCTACAGATACCTTCTACAATAAAGTCCAAACCTTGCCCTTTCTCCTTGCGCGCCTTTTCACCTCGTAACCGAGATAGGAATCGCTTTCTACCCTGTACCTACAGATACCTAGACGTTCCCCCCCCCAAAAAAAAAAACCCTTTGCGTTCGCGATTTCTTCACAACCTCGTTGTCTAAAGAAAGGGCGTACCCAGGGACCGTGAACGAAGGCCGCCGTTCCTCTCGACGTCGATAGGTGGGCACGATTAGATTAGATTACATCACGTGATCTACACGATTTGGTGGAAATCCACCCTGGATTCGGCTGCCTTTTTGGCGTTTACAAGTGAAAATCGGCTGTAAAAAACTAAGTCTAAGCTACGCGGGAGGAGAGGCGGACGCGCGTGTATTCTGGCGGATGCTCTGGTCTGCAGCCCACAGCATCCGTCAGCGCACACGCGCGTCCGCCTCTCCTCGTACATCACGGACTGTAATCTAATGCAATGTGATCCTGGAGCTGGGTAAAACGTAAGGCGTGTCAGCACGAGGGGAGGGTCCACGGGGCGCTGGCAGTCGTCGGTCAGAGAACGGTGAGACCAAAAGAGCCGCTCTCACCGGAGGAGCCGACCATCGGGGGAACGAAACAGTTGCTTCCGCGCGGCGGCGCAGGAAGCGCGGTCACTAGGGCCACTGCGAGCGGGAGGGTGAGTAGATGTGCCAATTGACAACCAGGACAGACGCACCACTGGATACGCGTCCAACACCCGCTCGAGCGAAACCACGAGAACGACGGGATATCTGGAGCTGGGCAACGGTGAGGGGCGGCGCGGCCGACGAGACGTTATGGCGCACCTGTCCAGCAGTGAGCCGCACGTCAACGGCTCTTGAAAGGCCGCTGACCATCGACTCATGATTCTTGGAAACTACAAATAGGAAAACGTGAGGGCGGGCAAGCAGCGCGTCCGGTGCTCACCGGATATGCGATTACCGGCGCTGAATCGTGGTTGTTGCCAACTACAAAAGGACAACTACAAAACGAGAACAAAAGTGAGGGCGGGCAAGCAGGCGCGGTGGGTGCTCACCGGATGCTCGAGAAGCGCACAGCGAGTGGGACGAGTTAGGTTGGTCCTAAAGTCTAACGCAAGCGCGCGACGGAGGAGCCTGAAAGGTGGTGAGCGCCATCTCGTGGAATCTATAAAGTCTCACCGCGATAGCACGAATACCCCCGACCCGAATACAAGCGTGTGAGGAGAGGCAGCCACCCGGCCGCATCACTCCAATCGACGCGTGGATCGGCGCGCGTCGACCCGCTCGGACCTCCGTCACTTTCCCTACCGGATTCCCCGTCGCCGTGTATCCCCGGCCATGTGCTGGCGGTGACCCCAGGATCCACTTGCGTGTGGATCCCAAGTTTAGGCCTACTTGGGGCTCCATAGATAGGAGTCCCATTCAAGCCCGATGCTGGTGTTGCGAGGGCAGGCGTAGTCTCGTACGCTCCCTCCACGGTACCGCGACGCCGGATGCCCCCAGCGTCTTGGATGCCCGTCCGGTTTGTGAGGGGCAATCCCACGCACCGAACGGTCGGGAGTTCACTAGAGAAAGGAATAGATATGGGTAAAGATCAAGAAGTGAGCTTTCCCGGTTGCGCGCGGCCCCTGTTTTGTACAAATCAGTTTCTCACGGTCACGTTGGTATCAACAAACAAGTAACACAACTCACAATGGCGGCAAACACGGTCCTCCCCACCCCTCGTGACAAAGGCGACACGCAGCCCGGTGGGGGCGGGTTCGGGGGAAAAGGCGCAGTAGATTAATAGTATATATTACAAGACGTCAATTAATATGTACTAGAATTGAGCCTAGGTAATAGTGGGTACGTCCGTGTCCAAACAAAGTCGCGCGTTCTCCGTCTCGTTTGCCAGCCACTCCCCGTACCACGCGCCTTGGATGGTTCTGCGGGCGCCGTCCCAAATGCCCTCGAGGAGGAACAGGTTGCCACGCTCGTAAGTCGTGTCCTCCGTGCAGTGCGTGCAACGGAGGACTACTTCGTCCTCCGTGTACTCCTCGATCTTGAGTGACGCCAGCGAGAGGCACTTGGGGTTGCCGCACTGCCTGCGGATCGGCGTGCCGTAGGGGCGCGTGGAGGGGTGCGACCACGCGTAGCGAAAGACACGCAAAAGCGGCAAGTACACGATGATGTCGGTGAACTGCCCGAGCGAATAGTGTCGGGCTAGGAGGTGGTGGAATTTTTGCGCGTGGCCAGCGACGCAGAATTGGTTAGACGACGTCCATAAGGAACGTGTTGGCAGCGGAGGGCAAAAACTCGGCGACAGAGAAGGCGAAGGCGGACTGGAATCCCGAGCTGCAGGGGGTTAAGTGAGGAGACATAGGACAAGACATGCGCCACTTACGAGTTCACGAACTGCGAGAACCCTGGTTTCGCGCGCCTCGCCCTTGTTTTTAACGCCCGCCGCACCCCTGCAGGATCAGCATCGAGGTCTTGGCGCTGCGGAATGAGGCCCGCACAGCGGTTCGGGGAAGAGGCAAGGGAGAATCTGGTGGGACTGGTCAGGCGCAGGGAATTGAAGGAGGGGGGAAACGCACCAAGGAGGGTCGTTCGCGGCGGAGGCCGCCCGGCGCCATGTGGCTCATCCCGCTGCCCGGCACCGTGTGCGTGGTGAGGACGGACGACGATTCTTTTCGGGTTTATATCTGCTCGAGTCCGTGAGCGAGGGAGCGCGCGACGTGGGAGGAATCGTACCGCTCCAAGCGCTCGTGAGGGCCGCGATGTTGCGCGGTAGGCGGTGAGACCGGTGTCCAGATTTATAGTTAATAGACTCAAAGAAAAACGGCCTGCTCGGCGTAATACGGGGCCCAGGTGGTTGACGATCAGCGCGGCGGGATCGCATAGGAGATGCATGCCATCGAGCCGCAGCCACGATGACGGCGAGCGGGCTCGTGTCGCAAATCGGCCAGAGGGCGCGCATGGTCTGGGGGGCTGCCAATGTCATGGGCCTGTCGATGGGCTTGCCGTTGCGCCAAAGGCCTGCGGGGGAGGTCAGCGGCGAGGGTGGCGCAAGAGGGAGGCGGGCGACGCACATAGTATCCCATTCCACGACTCCCATTTTTTGGATTGCCCTTCTCCTTCCAGTGCGGGATGTTGTCGCCGCGGAGCCAACACTTGGGACAGTACCACGCCACATTTGGAGAGGCCATCTGATCTGGCGGCAAGAAGTCGAGACATTGGTCGCACATGTAGCGATTGCAGAGGGCGCAGGCGTACATGGTGCCACCGTTTTCGCACCCGGCGCACCACTAAACATGCGGTTTTAAGGAGGCGGCAAGGAAGGAAGCATGGGGGAGAGATCTCACCTTGTTGGCTTGGGGGTTTAAACTCGACGGCGACGGACCTCCTGCGCAGTGGGAACGGCGGCCCTGGAGATGCAATGTCAGTGAGGGAGAGAGCGCATACAAAAGGGCGCACTTGGTGCGACGCCTTCGCCGTTTTCCTTTCCACTTTCCTTTTCTTGGAGGGCGGCGGCGCGTCGACGCTGGCGTGGTCGTCGTCGGGCGCGCGGCATCGACCTGCCCCAGAGCTTTCTTCGGCGCCGGGCCGCCGGTGGACTTCTTGGCAGTCATACTGGTGCGCGCCATGGTAATGGTGCGGAAAAGTTATGACTGCACCCGTGTTGATGGGTTCGCCATATTTGGTCGAACATCCACACGGGAGATGCGAGGGATGTCTAGCCAAATGCGGTTGGTGGGCACATGTGGGCGCCTAATTACTCTTTGATCAAAACGGCCAAGTCGCGTCCGGGCAGTGCGAATAGGTAAGTGTGTAGCAAGTATGGCATATAGGTAGCGTGTTGGAGCGCAGATAATGCGAGTTTCTGTTGAGAGCGTCCCTGATACGATGAGCGAGAACAGCTAGGAAAACGGTAGCAAACGGAACTATGAAGCTAACGAGAATACACAGCGGCAATAATGGATTACATCCAGGAGCTCTACGCGGATCTACGGACGGCAGCACCACGGAGGAAGACGAGATGGGGCGACGAGGACTCCACCGAGGCCCAGATTCGTGCGGCCGACAACATCGACTTTCCAATGGCAGAGCTGCTTGCCAAGTACGACACTGCGCTGGGGTCAGGCGAGCCGTGGCGCATGTCCGAGGAGGTTTCATCTGGGAGCGAAGAGGAGATGATGCGGGAGGAGGCGAGCTCGCGCAGGTCCGGCGGCGGCGGAAAGCGGCGGCGGCGGGGGGGGTCCGCCAGCGAAAGACCATGGGCGGCGCGTAAAGCGCCGACGGACGAAGAAAGAAGGTCAACGGCCCCCGCTTGTTTCTCGACGTCGAGGCGGGAGAAGCGGATGGCTCGGAGGAGGAGGAGGAGGAGGAGGGGGGAGGGATGGGCAGCGGGTGAGTGCCACTTAAGTTTGTTGGCGCCGCCGCTGACGATACGCCAGGGTTCTTGGACGACGTGTCACGCGAGGAGTCTTCGTCTGCCCCCGCTCCGAGGGAACGCTGGGCAGAGAAGCGGAAGACCAGGAGCGCGAGGCGGAGGAACTCGTCGCACGCGCTCGCGAGTACGAGGCTCGCGCACGGCAAGAGCGACGACAGCTGCCGATAGGGGGGGAGGGAGTGGAAGACGAGGCCGCACGGAAGGCGGCCGCCAAGGCTCATGCGTTCGAGGTCCTCGCGCGAAGGGAGCGGGGGCGCGCGACCGCGTGGGCCGCGCCTCATTTCGTCGGCGCGCCCGTGATCTCCGGGACGCCCAGCGCGGTGTGGAGCAACATATCGCGGGCCTGCAAGGAGGCCGCCAGCTGCTCGGGGAAGTACCAGTGGTGCTGCTTGCGTCGCGGGTTTCGCGCCGACGTACAGGTCGGACAGCCTCGGGCTCACGAATAGCGGGGGCATCTTGGTGGTGGTGCGGGCGGGTGCAAAGGTCACACCCGTGGGTGAGGGCGAGAAGGCGCTCGAGCTGGAGACACAGGAGACGACCAAGAGAGACAATCTGCGCCTGGGACAGGCCGAAGAAGGAGCAGGGGAGGGGAAAGCTATACGTCGCGGAACCCCATGTCCAGGGCGAAGTTCCGCTGCCGCCGCTGCCGCCGCCGCCGCCACCACCCCCGGCCTGGAAATTCACCCGCTTGACGATGCGGCCAGGCGTCATCAGGGACGATGTGGTAGTCCCCGGCGCGGTGCCGACGTTGGAGGAAATCGCGCTTTGGTCGACGACCGTGGCGGAGACGTTCCTGCGGAAGGTGCCGAGCCCATTGCCGGGGACCGCGCTGGTGGCGGGAACGCGCGTCGTCGTCGTGGGCGGGGAACACCGCGGGAAAACGGGGTTTATCGCCCAGGTGATTAACAGCGTTGGCAGGCTCCTCGTCTCGCGCTGCGGCACAACGATCGTTCAGTCGGATCCCCAGCTCTACGAGACACTCGCTAAGCCAACGGGAGAGGGGGACGACGCGGAGTTTGTTAGCCTCGCAGACATGCGTCGCCAGATCCTGGGGTTCCCGTCCCGTCTGGCGCTTTTCGACCGCGTGCTGGTAAAGGGCGACGAGCGTTCGGGTGGGGAGGGAGGGCGCGTGAGCTGGATTGCGAGCGATGGCGTTGACCCGCATGTCGGCTTCGTCACACCGGACGGGCGCAAGCTGGACGTGCCGATGTCGCATCTGCGGCGGGACTTCCAAGTGGGCGACCTGGTTGAAGGTGGTCCTGGGCGCTTTCGTCGGAGATATAGGTATCCTAGGGGCACGCGATCGACTCGGCCCCGGCTTCAAGATGTACTCCGTCAGTGTGGGTGCAGCGCGGCGCGAGGGAAGGGAAGCAGGCGGCGCAGGAAAATGCTCCGGACGCCGATGAGGCGCATCCGGGGTACGAGATGGTGAGCGCGTTGTCTGCGTGTGATGCGGGTGAGACCTGATGGAGGCGCAGGTGGGGGTCCTGCCTGACCAGATAGATTTTGCAGAGGAGGACGCGGACGGAAACACCGAATGGGCGCAGGCGCGCGCAGTCGTTGGCCCGGACAACAGGCAGGGGGAGACGCTCGCACGCCGGATATCCGACCAGGACAGACGCAGGAAGGAGCAGAAAGCGATGGCGGGCCGCTGTTTGTGGGCATGCCGGTCGTGATTGTCGGACGCCACAAGATGAAAGGGCGGTGGGGGGGTGATCGTGGGTGAACGCGAGATGCTCGAGAGTGCGAGCGAGAGGAGGAAGAGGGAAGAGAACGCGGCGGATGAGGAGAGACAGAGGGGTGTGGAGGAACTGGAGCTGCTCAAGAGGATGGCCGAGGGGAGGAGGAATAAGGAGGAGAGAGTGGAGGAGGGAGAGGACGAGGAGAAGAAGGAAGAAGACAAAGAGAAGACGGGCGAGGCAGGGGAGGAGGACGGGGCACGCGGATTGGAATTCACGGTGCGGGAGGAGGCGGGCCTGAGGACGTGGATAGTGGCGGAACATCATCTGAGGCATCGCGAGGTGAGTATGAATCGTCTGCTCTCCGCTGCTTGTCATAACTGAACTGACGGCGAACACAGGATGCGGGCTGTCTCTGCGCTTTCACCAGGGGGTCCCCTTCAAGTGGCAATGGTGGCGGTCGAGTACTGCGCTGGGGCCGCCGCCGGGGACTCCTCCGCACCCGGGGATACAAGATGGCGGAACGGAATGGATACCGGACGCCGAGGAGTGTGCGCCGCGACCACCTGCCGCGGCGCTGCCGGAAATCGGGCTCGACGATGGCGGCGTGTGGTTGTGCATCCCGCGTCTCAAGGGCAAGCGGGGTGGATGTGCGCGTGCTGAAGAAGACGAGCGGGCGGGTTACAGGGTTTCAAGCAGGCGCGGCGGGACAATCGGGGTACATCGAGATCGAGGAAGCCTTAACGGAGGCGCAGCTGAACAATCCGATAACCGTTCGCGTCGGCGAGGCCGCGAAAAGGATACGACTGGAGCCGCGCTGGTTGGCGCCAATGAGGAGGACGCTCTGCCCGCCGCTGACGTTGGTGGATGGCTCGATAGCCCATTCGCGGGGGCGCGTGGTGATCATCGGGCCCAGCAACACGGGGGGTCGGGACCGGATGGGAGATTACGGCGAGACAATCCCAGAACGGCCGGAGAGCGCAGGCGAGCTCGTGTGGGTCAGATTTCCGCGGGGCGAGGGGCAGTCCGATCCCAACGGCGGGATGGCGTGCTTCCCCGTCGGCTCACTGTGCCGCGCGTATAACCAGGACGGGGTGCTAACGAAGGCGACGCGTTTCATTTTTTGAGATGTATTACTTAATTTTGTTAATAACTAGTAAGATCAATTGTTGAGGGGCTATGACGTTTCACCTGCAGGAAGCCAGCTAGATTCGGCAGACTTTACTAAGTATCATTGTGGATGGGGAGAACATCTACTAAGTATCATTGTAACATGGAAAACACGTGATCGGAATGCGTCGCGTGTGCAGCGCAAACACGGCCAAATCTTGCGCTCAAAATGACCCGAGAAGATGCTGAAAACGGTATAGGCTGCTGGTATATACTCTAGGCGAGTGTCCTGTATTTTTCTATGAACGTGGCTAATGCTGGCAGGCAATGGACGTATTTCCATAGCCTGGCCCCGTCCAGATTGGGGTAGAGAGCCTCGTGGTGATGGAAGTACAGCCACCGGAGATTGCCTTGAGCCTGTCCTGCCAAATTGCGGGAGGAAATGTTTCACGTGCTTATCGCGACTTGCTACTGACCACCATGAGCTCCGTCCGTACCTCAGTCATGTAATATTGTAATAGGCGTGATATTCAAAGGTAAACATGTAAACTAATGGGTATTTACTAGTACCGTACTACATGCGGTTGTGTAGCGGACTAGATTTAGATGTGGATGTACTAGATTCGGTCGTAGGCGTCAGCGGCAAGGAAGATTTTGTGGATGTACTCGTCGAAGAGCGTCTCGTCGGCGGGATTCTCCAACTTGCACCATTCGAGGAGGGCGTTGGCGATGTTCTGGTCGAGGCGAATGTGCAGACGCTTGAGGCAGGTGCGGAAGTAGGGCGGGTTGACGTCGGGGTGGCCGGTCTCGCGCAAGTGGATCTGGTGGAAGGTTGAGTGCGGGCGCGCCGACGAGATAGGACAAACACTCACCTCAAAACGGAAGTCCGCGCCGGAGCCCATGGTCTGGCTGCCCGTCAATGTGTTCATGAACATCCGCGCTCGCAGGAGGGGGGTCCTGCATATGGCCCTCGAAATCCTCTTCCCCGACAGCTTGGCGCGACAAAGTTGGATGGACCGGTACCGCGAAGCCAGCGCTCGAACCGGAGACGGAACAATTTGGCGAGGATCAGGGAGGGCCCGTGGGAGGAACGCGTAGGCATGACATAGACGATGCGCGAGGTGATCTGGTCGACGGAAGTGACACGGCAGAAGTACATGGTGGCGAGGTGGGGCGAGGAATTCGGCCGGGGCGAGGAAATTGAAGGACTGTAATGAGCAGGTGAGCTCGGGAGGGTAAGGGGCGGGAATCGAATACTGACGTCCACAAGATCAAAGTTGATACGACCATCGGCGGAATCGGGACGGGGGGGGCCACGGAAGCCCTCCCGGAAGGCTGCAATCTCCGGGTGGTGCTCGACGGCCTGGAGGTCGAGGAGGACGGTGCCCAGGACGGCGTGGCCGATGCCTTGGTGTTCTTGTACGGTCCGGGGCCTAGTCAGCACGTAGAGCTGTGGAATGGGATCAGGAGGGCGTGGGGGGAGGGGTTAGTTAAACGCACCTGGGAGAATCCGGCGCGGACGAGCAGCTGTCCGAGGGGAGAGCTGGCGACTGTGTCGGCGGGGATGACGCTCGTGTGGTCCACCGCAAACCAGGGCCAAAGGTCGCTCGCGGCGGCGGGGTCGAACTCATGGATGAAGTCCCAGGTGAGGATGTCGAAAGCAGGTGGGCCGAGGATGGCGACGATAAGGAAAAAAGGGCTGATGGGGTCGGGCGCGACACCTTGCCGATGTATCAAGGATAGCGCGGCGATGCGGCCGGCAGTCCAGAAGATGGCGAGACGCGCGGGGAAGATCGCGGTTGGCGGGTTGAAGAAAGGGACGAAATATGAACCACGCATTCCCCAAGCGCTCGTATCCTCGATGAGGAGGGCGAGACAGGCCGAAAACAGGGCGCGAGTGGGACCAGACCCGCTGCCCGACCACTGACGGTGAGATGTTTCAGCGTAATAAGATGCGGCAGGGAGAATGGGTACTCACATGATGACCCAGAGATGTTTTGAATGCAAGTGCAGCATGTCCGCAATGGTGACCGTCCCCGTCGTCGCGCCCGGAGCGTTGGGGTGAGCACCAAGGAACGGGGAGTGATTCTGGAGATGCATGATTAGGTCGGAGGCGACAATTTTGCAGGTGGGGCCGCTCAAGCTTGTCTGGTTCGCGAGGCCAGATGGCTCGTACAGCGCGTTGATGAAGGCGCGGATGACAGCGGCAGAGGTGCGGGGGACGTCCGCAGGCGGGGGGGGAGGGACTGTGTGCTGTTCGACGCGGAAGGGGTGGGGGCCTCTGGGCAACGGCGCGGCGCATGAGGACGCCGTGCGTGGGGGAATCTTGGTCCAGAACGTCGACCTCCTCGTCGTCAGAGTCAGACGACGAGATGGAAATTGCTTCTAGACGGGTGGGGGGCTGCGAGGCCGATACAGCCGGGCGGGAGGGACGCGGTGCGATAGGAGGAACCGGGGAGAGGAAAGGGGATGATCCGGCGGGATTGAGGTCCCAGGTGGATGGGCGCGAGGGGAATGGGGTGTAGCCGGGACTCGTTGTCTGGATTGGGGAAGGGTGAGCAGGAAGGCGCTCGAGGATGAAGGTCTCGACGAACCTGGAGGAGCTCAGCGACACTGGGAGGGTCGTCATCTTCGTCGTCGGAAGTCTGGGAAGGAAAGGGTGAGCGAGGGGGAGGGGACAGAGATGCAGGACAGACAAGGTCGCGGATTTCCTTCTTGCGCATCGCCGGGGGGGCAGTGGGATGCGGGGGCCTCGTCTTCTTCGTCGGAAGTCTGGAATAGGGAGGGTGAGCGAAGGGGAAGGAACAAAGCGGGAGGACGGACAAGGTCGTGGTGGCGGCGTTTGCGCGTCGCCGCGCCAGCAGTAGCACGGGGCTTCCGTGCGGGCGAGCCCTCGTCTTCGTCTTCGTCGTCGATAGCCTGCGAAGGGAGGGTGAGAGAAGGGCGCCGAGAGATCGAATTGTGAGGACAGACAAAGCGCGGGTGTTGGCGTTGGCGCGTAGCGGCAAGTTTTGGATAATCCTCCTGTTGTATGGTCAGCGGAGAGAGGTATTAGGGCGGGAGCGTGCGTACGTCGAGGGAGGCTGGCCGGAGGGCTTCTCGCTTCGGCTGAGGGGAATGAGTCAGTGGTATGAAGCGGCCGGAGAAAGGGACAGGCGGACAGGGGGGGGGGTGAGAGGGGACGCAACGGAGCTCCGTGCAGGAAGGGATGTCGGCCGGGTCGACGAGTGCGGTATGGGCGAGGGCAACCCACGGGAAGCAGTTGTGGCGAGGGCCGTCTGGCTCGATAGGGCCGGATATATTGGCTTGCGTAGGGGCTGCGGGAAGAAGGAGGGAGGGATTCAGAGACTACAACGTGTGGGAGAAAGAGAGACACACCGAGGAAGAGGAGCGGTCGGGCGTGGATCGGGTTCTGGTAGCGCGCGGCGATGCCGAGAAGAGTGCGAGTGGTGAAGCTATAGGCGGGGATGGACTGGGGACTGAAGACACGGGCGAGGGCGGCGTTTTTGCCCAGGCCCCTAGCGGGGGCGATGATGCGCCAGGCGGCGTGCTCAAAGTCGTTAGCGGCGTGACGCGGGTTCGAGAGGAGTGTGTTGGCAGAAGTGCGGAAGAAATTGGTGATCCGGTTATTGAGGTGAACGAAGACGTCGGTGTCGCCGTCGAGAGGGATGTCGATGTGTAGGAGGAGGCCCATATCGTCGCAGCGCCGGAGGAGGAGCTGGAAATGCTCAAAGGCGAGGACGAACGCAGGCGAGGGGTGTCCAGGAGGTGAACGATCAGGCTAGATTGAGTCAGTACGAGACCGAGAGAGAAGGACAAAAGGCGCACGATATCGGTGAAAGGGAGAAAAGCGAGGTCGAGACGGACCGAGGTGGGAGCGTCGATAACAGGAGCCGGCGCGAATCCGCTGTGGAAGGGGCTGGGAGAGGGCTTCGCCTTTCCCTTCCCCTTGGCCTTCTTGCCACGGAGCGCGTTGGTCTCAGGTCTGCTGGTTTCGGGGGTGAGTTTGTTCATTATGCTGAACTGGCGCTGCTCCGGCAGCGTCCCGGTATGCGGGAGGGTCCTCGCGAAAATGGCGACGGGGTTGGACCGAATAGGGCTCGCTTCCACCGGCGTCAGCGGCGTGGTGACGACGGTGTTGGCGAAAGGGCGGCGGGCAGCGTCGGGGGTGCTCGTCGAAAGGCCAGTGCGGGCTGCAGCAGCAGGATGTTGCATGCTGGGGAAGAAGAGGGAGAAGGGAAGTGAGGAAGGGGTGTAGGATGGGGAATGATGGACGCACCGCTCATGGGCCATCACGCCGCGACCGCAGAGGCAGATGGTCTGGCTGTTCCATGCGGGATCGGGCTGAATGGACGAAGGAATCCGTGAGACAGGCCAAGAGGGAGGCAAGAGACGAACCGAGAAGAATTTGGCGCAGCCCGTGGCGGCAAGGCCGCCCATGGCCCAGGCGGTGTTGCGGAGGGCGGTGATGGTGGCTTGCTCCGCCTCGCTGGTCTGGTGGGAGTGGAGCGGATGGATGCACAGGCACAGCTGGGTTGCGGCAGTCGGGATCTGGGAAGAGCAGGTGGTGAGGGAGGGGCAAAAACGACTGAGGAGGCGTACGATTTCATTGCGGGGGCCGAGGAATCCGGAACAGTCGCACTGGGTGCAAGCTCCACGGGGCTGGAAGAGTGGCATGAGCGCGCTCATTGTCGAGAGGGTTTTTGCTTTGGGTGGGGTGGTGGTGGTTTGGAAGAGGAAGGGAGATCAGTATATATTGATGAGCTGTACAGTAGCATACAGGCACGATATAATATAACACATGCACGCTAAAATATAACATGCGCCAGCGCGGCGGCCGGGCCTTTAAAATATCCTTATAAGGCGATTGGCGTTGTTTATGAATCGTGCCCAAAAATAAGGCTCGATCACTGGCACAGCATTGGTGATCCCCGCCCAGAGGCAGTGCAATCGATCACCAGTGATCACTGGTGATCACTGGTGACCACTCATGATGGTCATCGATGGTCAGCAGTGGTGACAATCGGTCACTGGTGATGGGCCATCAATGGCCGCCAATGCCCGTCACTAGTGACCGATGGCCATCAGTTCTAACACATGGCCACTTATCGTCATCACCGGTCATCACCGGTGCTCATCGATGGCCGTTGATGGTCAGCGATGGCCATCGATGATGGCCACTGCCAATAAGGCTGTCACCAGTGACCATCAATGGCCCTGGCAGCTGATATAATTTTGTCCGGATCGGACCGTCATATGACGGTGCCATCGAAGTTGTAGTGTGACGGAGGTGACTGCCCATTCAAGCCAGAGCTGCATAGTCCCACTCGCATAGCTTAAGAACTCGGGAGGAGGAAGCCTTAAGATCTGAGACGCTGTTTATGAATGTGATGCAATAAACATCAAACTCGCGGCTTAAGGTGTACCAATTTTCAGTGAGAGCTTAAGCCATGGATGACCCAAATATCTTAAGCAGTGTGGAATTCGACGGGTTAGGCTACTGAGAGTTTCCAGGACTTAAGTTCGGAAGAGCACGAGGGTTTAAGCATAGGGGGTCTAGGAAGCTTAGTCCGGCCCGTCCGCCGGAATCCGCCGGAATCGCCCCATGTCGCTTACTCTCTGCGCGAGTGGTCACGTCGGGCACATGCTCTGCGTGACACCTCTCCAGAATCTCTTTCGTTACGTTCACCGCCGGTCGGTAACTCCCTTTAATAAACGTATGCCTGTTGACACCCTGTTCACCGGCCTCAGAAATCGGTGGTCCTCTGCTCGACTCGACAGGCATTCACCTACAGATACCCCAGACCCAGAAGGACCCCAGGCGACACTCCAAGCGAAGGACCGAGGAACGACTCCTCAAGCGAGATTTTTAAGAGCTACATCAGCAAGATCACAATTCTCGCGCCATCTTTGGCATCTTTGATGTCTCGTGGCGCCCGTCTGCGAGCTCATGAGAGGCGCGAGGCTCTGCGAGGCTGCGAGACGACGAGACGAGGAATGGAATTAAATAAATAGTAAATTACACTACTGTAAAAACTCAAATGTATGATGGTCCGTATATCGATTAACAAAGAAAGCTCTGAACGCATCTAATGAATGCGAGAAATGGAAATCCTCGGGTAACATAGCAGAGCCGTAGACTGGAAGGAGGTGTGCCGCCCGCGCGATACAGTCCAGATTAACGATGGCCAAGGATTTGACACCGGCATCCTCCATTTCCGGAGTAACTACCCACATCCCTGTGTCCGGGTCGGGCGAAGAGGGCGCCTTCGAGGCCAGTTACATTTACAGGAGCTAAAGTGCGGACCCAACTAATCGCTTGAATGATGTAAGCTGTCAAACGGCGATCATTCTTCTCAGCCCTCGCTCATCATCTTCCAGGACGTGCTCTTCGTCGACAGCAGCGACGACGAAGTTCTGACCTCGGGACACCCTGCCCCTGCCGCTCTCAAGAAGCCCCAACCGAAGGCGAAAGCACGGGTCAAGCTTGAACCGATTGCTCGAGCGCTCGAGCCGGAATCCAGCATCACTGTCGTCGCCTCCAGCCCCAGCCCCGACATCCCGGCTGCCATCACTGCGATATGGGACCGTACCCTTATCCCGACTCTTTTGCATGCTCTCGGCAGTGCGCGCGACCCATGGGACTTCGCCGTTGGTGAAACTATTGGCGTTCTCCGAACGGTGTACCCCACCAGCACGTATGAGATGAAGGGCCCAGGCAACCTCGTCTTGAGGAGGGTAAGGCTCCCCTGCTCAGTACGACACAGCTGACATGTTTCTGTAGGCTCGTGATCGCCTGAACAACGGCCGCTCGTGGTTTGGGACCCAGGCGTTACTCGTCGTCACAAACTTCTTCAATGGACAACAATTCAGCGAGCTTGCAGCAGCTGACGCGAAGATCAAGATCAAGAATTATGTTGAGGACGCCCTTCGCCCTATGGGCCCGATGCTCTGGTCGGTTCCGGAGACCGAGTTCTTCAATGTAGACGAGGAAGGCTATCAGGTATGTTTCTTGTTCGTCGGCATCTACAATTTGAAGTACATCTGTGTCCTTGTAGGGGCCTAAAGGTTTTGGCGAGTCGGATTTCATCATCGCAGTCTTCTCCCCGTTCCTCAGAAAAATTGCCAACTCGGCAAAGGATTACGGTTTCCTAGTTGGAGCGCTTGGGCTTTGCGCGGCGGCCGTAAGTCATTGTGTTCTTGTTGGATTATCAATTACTTACTTCACCTCTAGCTCGAGAAAACGTTCTTGATGTTTTCCACGGGCGAGTACATCAACGACGGGCTGCAGTTCTCCCGCGATAACGTGTCCTCCCTCGTCGATGACTACCTGGAGAACTTCGGCGACTTTTCTGCGCGGAAATGGGAGACCGTCATAACCCTGTGCGGCGTGTCTGTCGCCAAAGCCCAGGGCCCCACTGTCGGCGCTGCGGTGATGAGCACGAGCCGCCGCACGCTCTACATCTCCAGCAGCCCGGTTAAGGCTGAGTAGTCGGTGAGCCCCTAATCTCGTGTCTCTTATCCTTGTCTGACATGTATCTCAAGGTCCATTACCTCTCCCTCCCTGTCTTCCTCCGCCCGTCGTACCCAGGCCTCACTAGGCCGTCCGCTCTTTTACTTACACACCCGCATCACTGTCCTTACCTTTTTTGGTCGTCTCGATTCATTGGTCACGCGGCCTACCTGTCCTTACTCGCATTACTCACACACGCGCTTGCCACCCAGCAGCCTCCCCCTTCGTTCCACGCAGTATATAGCACTCCTAGATCATACCCTCGCGCGCACAAGCGCGCACAAGCACTCACAAGCAAACTGTCAAAACCCCGATGTAGCCTACAGGTACAAGGGAAATGATCCTTACAGATAAACTGGGCTGAGTCGGTTTCGGCTCAGATATAAGTGGGACCATGTCCTCATCGAATCTCCGGACACGGCTCAACGAGCTAGACCAAGAAATTCCGCAGCTTAAACTGCAATTGAAGGAACTCAAGCGAGAACGGAGTGAAATATTCGCTTCGCTGACGTTCCCGACCCTCACCTTACCCGTAGAGATCACCTCAGAGATCTTTATGCACTGCATCCTCGGCAAAGCTCCGCCCATACCGCGCTCCTCCGAGGCTCCCCTCCTTCTGACCCGCATATGCAGGCAGTGGCGAGAGACTGCGATATCTACCCCGCGGCTGTGGACCACATTTTCCTTTCCCGCCGACGCTCCACAGTCCGAGGCCCGCGATTATCTCATAAACTATTGGCTTTCCCTTTCTCCCCATCAACCCCTTTCGATTGACCTCCATGTCGAGGCCGATAATCCGGACACCCACCACCGGGACGTCTCCAAATCTATACAGACATGCTTAGGCCTTGTTGGCAAATATTCATCCCGGTGGCGGGATGTACGTCTTTGCCTGAAACCCTCGGCACTCCAACATTCCTCTATCTCATTCCCCGCCGAAGGATTTCCACTTCTCGAACACCTAGCCATTGGGGTTGAAGAGGATATAGATGACCATTTTGACCACGGCAGGATCGATTTTTTTGGGAATGCGCAGCGCCTGCGTAGCGTTGAAATAGTGTTAGATATGTGGGGCAGCATCGATATCCAGTTGTTTACCTTTCCTTGGTCACAACTCACCAACTTCACGGGCACAGCCTTCAGCGCCCAGGAATGTGTTTTTGTCTTGGAGCGAACCCCGGCCCTCGTTGATTGCACTTTTCTGAGTTGCCAGCGGGGTGGCACGCAGTCACTTCCACCCCTCGCCCCGATGCCAATTCTCAAATCTTTCATCTCGAAGTTTCTTGGGGCCATAAATTCATTGCCTGGGCTCGAGATGCTCGGCCCCTTCGCTTATCGAACTCCTGGCTCAAGCAATGCCTGCTTCCGGTTATCTACGAAAATTTCATCGAAGGATTCTTGGGACGTGCAACAGCTGATGGATGGAAGCAGCTCAACCAACCGACCTCCGCTGCTCGTATCGTATAACTTCAGCACCGGTCTCACTTGAAAGTTTCTGGAAAGTCAAACCGGACAAATGACTGGTATTCGTCTTAGCGCGGCTCTTATGATCATTAAGGCTGTTAGTAGGGCTGTCGCGCCAATTATAGCATTGGATCCTGTCAAATTGCTGTGCAGACACTGGTTTGACCAAGAACTCCAACCCACCACCCTCTTTACCCTCTCTACCTCGCACTCAGGCTTTCTACTCAATGGAGGCACCAGAGGAACTTGCGGTGGCGAATGTCGAAACCGCCATCGCGTCGCAGAGGTGAACTGGACTCGCTTTCCCGGTGTCAACAGACTGATTAAGCTCACTCTAACCCTGACAGCTCTCACTTTTTACCGAACGCATCAGGATTCCAGATCGTCGGCGGACAGTTTGTGCTGGGAAACGTCAACAATCATCCGCCGGTACGTCCGGTGTCTCCTCCAGGGCCAGCTCAAGCGTCGCCTTCCCTCAGCGTAGGCATATTTTACCTCTGCGGTGTCCTTTCTTACGACAGTTCTATCTCAGACGAATAGCACCGCCTCAAGCTCACCGCCTGCTCGGATTCTCGCAGAAAGCGAAGTATATCGCAATCAGCTATTGTATCAGAAACGGGGGTTCCCCTTGTATATTCCAGAGCCTCAGAGGAACCCAGCGGAATACCGAACAAAGGGCGTAAGAATAGGCGATGTCGGTAGGGTAACACCAGAGGGGGCATTCGACTTTTTATTCAACATATACTGTTCCTCGGAGCATCCCAGAAATTCCAACCGTGTTCCCGACAACTTCGCTCCGCTGGAACCAGCATATCTTGCAGAAGACCTTTTCCATGTGGATTACGAAGCAGGCGATTATGTTTCGACTGCAACGATTCAAGAGCCGGATGTTGGGGAGGGTGACTTTGACTCCAGGTATGCTTTTACCTCCCCCGCCGGTAGAATACTGAAACGATCATAGCGTATTTCCCGGGGGCGAATTCCTATTCAATTGCCATGGACCGGACGGAGCTTTGTTAGCCTTGCCTCATGGATCACACCTTGAGAAGCTCGAGAACCTGGAGGCCATGCGACGATATGCAGCCAAGCACGCTGAGAGCTGGTACAAATACATTAATGCGCCCGCGCCTGAAGGAAGAGGTCGCCGGCTCGTCAATGGCTTCCTGTACCTCATCACTGGCTGCGAGAAATCGCAATCCTGGGGGATGGCCTCGTTTCAAAACGTCGCAGTTGAGAGGGAATTCAAGGTCTCGTTCAAGCCCCAGCCACCCGCGGACGATTATCGCTGGCGTAGAGGAACCCCCGCTCGCACCAAACGGTCCATCCAGGGCGTGCAAAATTCTACTAACCATACCTTATTTCTTCACGGTTTCTCAATTTCCCTCGGGGAAGGAATATGGGGGAAGCTTTCTGGAGGTGTTTCAGTCGGCCAAATCGTGGATTCTCCCTTCCATCAATCAGAAAGCGACTTTATACCGTTCGGCGCCCAGGGATCCGGATCCTCATCTTTCGCTCTCGGTCTTTTCCGTTGCGGCGGACACTCCGGAGGAAGAACGAAGGCTGCTCAGGATGGCGACGAGGTCCAGATATCTGAACTTTCGCCCGCTCCAAGTGTTTTCCATCCCTCTCAAATTATCAATGAGTATCTTCTTGGCAAGGTATCCATCCATAAACTCCCGCGTCTTGGTTCCATGGATTTTGATATGGGCCTTCAGTTTTCGCAAACAACAGTTGCAATAACCCACGATGATGACTGGTGCCGTATTTTCCAAGAGGTAATGTAACGTTCCCGGCCTGTGGTTATTTCTTTCTAATCTCGTCTTCGCCAGTATGGGCCCGAATATGATGCCCAAGACCCATCAGGATCATTGCACCGAATAATTCAAGGGAACCTGAATTTTGAACAACTCCCTGTAGCAGAGGATGACGGTCAGTTTCCGGGTAAGTTGATGGAATACAGCTAAACATAGCGTAGGCGCAATATATTTTGTATCGAAGCCGGGGTTGGCGCGTGAACTGTACGAAATGTGTTCGTCGAACTCTCAATCGATCTATATCTTTCCTAATTACAGTACAGCACTGCGAAAGCAGCGAAAAATCCAAGTATATACGCCTAGTGCCACCATACGCCAAAATGATCCAAACAGCTGCGCTTCACCCTCTCCTTTCCCTCTCCCCAGAACCATAATGGCCGAAGACTACACTCCGTCCATCCACATTGAACCCCCACCTGATTCTGAGGAGCAGGATCTCTTGTTAGTGCCGCACGATAGTATTGACTTAGTTCTTATCGTCTACTAGTGCTTCGCTGGGGGCGTTCGACAACTTCGACAACTATGGTTCGACGTCTCAAAGTGGTAAAGCTGCTGTGAACTGGGTTGTCTAACGTGGACTAACTGCTGTCCAGGCATGAACGACGGCTACCCAACGGTTCCGGCACCTTTCATACAGGGATCGGAGTCACCCAGTATTTCAAAGTTTTCGACTTCGGATGGCCTGTATCTTCAAACCGACTACAGATACAACCCCTCCGGATCCAATTCAGGCCGAAGCTCCCCCATCGACGCCTATAGCCCGGCATCGAGCTTCTCCGGCGACAGTAAGTGGTATTCAACAGAATCCGTACGCGTTATTAACATTTTTTTTTGCCCAGTTTTCCCCGACGACTTTTCCTCTGACGATTTCGCCCCGCATTGGTCCCAACACTCCCAACGATTCTCCGGTCATTCTTCGCCGGCTCTGTCGCCCTCTTTGTCGCCGCTCACCTCAGCTTTCGACGGATTCGCGCTCGACGAGAGGTACCCATCGGGGTTTTGACAGTTTGCTTGTGAGTGCTTGTGCGCGCTTGTGCGCGCGCGTACAAGCCTCCACAAGCGTCCAAAGACCGCGAGACCGCGAGACCGCGAGCTATGTCCAAAATGTCGCAAGAGTGTCAGAATTCATTTATTTTCCACCTGAGACGAGACAAACGAGAACGCGCGAGCAAAAAAATATCATCCTAAATAGGCAATTCGGGTACATTGGACAATGCGTGCGAGGGTATGATCTAGGAGTGCTATGTACTGCGTGGAACAAAGGGGGAGGCTGCTGGGTGGCAAGCGCGTGTGCGAGTAATGCGAGTAAGGACAGGTAGGCCGCGGGACCAATGAATCGAGACGATCAAGGAAGGTAAGGACAGTGATGCGGGTGTGTAAGTAAAAGAGCGGACGGCCTAGTGAGGCCTGGGTACGACGGGCGGAGGAAGACAGGGAGGGAGAGGTAATGGACCTTGAGATACATGTCAGACAAGGATAAGAGACACGAGATTAGGGGCTCACCGACTACTCAGCCTTAACCGGGCTGCTGGAGATGTAGAGCGTGCGGCGGCTCGTGCTCATCACCGCAGCGCTGACAGTGGGGGCCTGGGCTTTGGCGACAGACACGCCGCACAGGGTTATGACGGTCTCCCATTTCCGCGCAGAAAAGTCGCCGAAGTTCTCCAGGTAGTCATCGACGAGGGAGGACACATTATCGCGGGAGAACTGCAGCCCGTCGTTGATGTACTCGCCCGTGGCAAACATCAAGAACGTTTTCTCGAGCTAGAGGTGAAGTAAGTAATTGATAATCCAACAAGAACACAGTGACTTACGGCCGCCGCGCAAAGACCAAGCGCTCCAACTAGGAAACCGTAATCCTTTGCCGAGTTGGCAATTTTTCTGAGGAACGGGGAGAAGACTGCGATGATGAAATCCGACTCGCCAAAACCTTTAGGCCCCTATAAGGACACAGATGTACTTCAAATTGTAGATGCCGATGAACAAGAAACATACCTGATAGCCTTCCTCGTCTACATTGAAGAACTCGGTCTCCGGAACCGACCAGAGCATCGGGCCCATAGGGCGAAGGGCGTCCTCAACATAATTCTTGATCTTGATCTTCGCGTCAGCTGCTGCAAGCTCGCTGAATTGTTGTCCATTGAAGAAGTTTGTGACAACGAGTAACGCCTGGGTCCCAAACCACGAGCGGCCGTTGTTCAGGCGATCACGAGCCTACGGAAACATGTCAGCTGTGTCGTACTGAGCAGGGGAGCCTTACCCTCTTCAAGACGAGGTTGCCTGGGGCCTTCATCTCATACGTGCTGGTGGGGTACACCGTTCGGAGAACGTCAATAGTTTCGCCAACGGCGAAGTCCCATGGGTCGCGCGCACTGCCGAGAGCATGCAAAAGAGTCGGGATAAGGGTGCGGTCCCATATCGCAGTGATGGCAGCCGGGATGTCGGGGCTGGGGCTGGAGGCGACGACAGTGATGCTGGATTCCGGCTCGAGCGCTCGAGCAATCGGTTCAAGCTTGACCCGTGCTTTCGCCTTCGGTTGGGGCTTCTTGAGAGCGGCAGGGGCAGGGTGTCCCGAGGTCAGAGCTTCGTCGTCGCTGCTGTCGACGAAGAGCACGTCCTGGAAGATGATGAGCGAGGGCTGAGAAGAATGATCGCCGTTTGACAGCTTACATCATTCAAGCGATTTTGGGTCCGCACTTTAGCTCCTGTAAATGTAACCGGCCTCGAAGGCGCCCTGGTCGTGGAAACTCTCGAAGGCGCGCTACTCAAAATGTCGTGGTCCGTAAGCCCCCCGAGGAGATTACTCTCCAGGTTCCTCAGCTTCGAACCCGACGCCTTCGCGTTGCTTGTCGCCGGTCTGGCCTTGGTACCACTCGCAAGTTTTTGTTGGCGCCAATTAGGGTCGATCCCGGTAGGGAATAGCGCCTGCAGCTTCGCCAACTTGCTAGCATTGCTGGTGGGGAGCCATCAGTTCGGATACGGCACAGATTGATATCAAGTCAACTAACCTCTCCTTCCCCAGACCACCACTCTCTTTTTTAGCCAGCCTGATCTCCTGCTTGGCAACGTCAACGGCATTGCGAGTGTCGCCCTTGGATCTCTTTATGCGCTTGGGCTCTTTCACCGGCTACAATTCATGGTAAGTAGAACATCAAGGCATGAGTGGGTGACGACGATACCTCCGGTGCTGGCAAGGCCTCCTCGGCATCCTCAAACCCCGCTGCCTGGAGGGCGTTGCGGATTCCTTGATGATACTCGAGGCTGTACTCTTCCTCCGACATCTGGAAGTCGTCTATGATCTGTTCAAGCTCATTATCCATACGGCCACCGATTTGGGCCGCAAAGGCGGTGGTGTCCATTGTAGATTTCGAGAAGGCTCTCTCGTGGTCAGCCAACCATTTTATGGAGGAATACTCCTCTTCCGACGACTCCTCTTCCTCCTCAAGCTCCATCTGCGCAAGTGTGGTCATTTTCCTAGCCTCCAGCTCGGCAAGCTCATCAAGTGCCGCCTGCTTACGGCGCGCAGCAGCGGCAACTTGCTCGGAGGTACGCCTGCTCGGGGGAAGGTCGGGCCCCCCGGGGTTGACCACGCGCTTCACGCGGTCGGGCAGAGGGGAGCGCAGAGGGATGGTGGGCCCCTTGCGGCTCCGTTTCAGAGGTGCCGAATCCTCGTAATCAGAATCGACGGCAGCCTGTGGTCATTGTCAGTACTGTTTAACTTTGCGGCAGGATTTGTGTTAACCACTGACCGCAGGATCTTTTCGCTTACGTCCCTGGGATGGCACGGCAGTCTCTCCATCGGTGACCGGCACCTTCGGAGCCTTGAAGTAAAATTAATTTATTGTGTTGCAGGTGTACGTGCTAATAACTCACTCTGGAAGCTGTAGGGACTTTTCGCTTTGGCTCCTTCTTGGGCGGCATAGTCGAGCGGGAGGGAGTTTTTTAGTGGTTTGTTGTGGTGTTTTTTTAGGTGCTTGATTCGGCCACAAACAAGTGAGTACTACTGCATAGTTCCACATCAGGACGATATGACTACTCGCAGCTATCCATGTCCAGACTGTCCTCGAGTATGCACTTCAGGGGGAGGCCTCACCCGGCACCGAAGCTCACAGCATCGCCAATTCACTCCGGTCTCAGATGACGAGCCCGATGAGCACAAGCACACCAAAATGAAGCATCCGAAGCTGACAGGTAATTTTCTCCCGATTTATACAAGACTATGAAGACTATAAGTTCACCTTGATTAACAGGACTCCCATGCGACCGGCATGGCACGTACCTCCCCCCTAAAACTCCTCCTCCCCCTCATTCTCATCTCGCTGGCGAGGCCCCGGGATCGTGGGCGCCTTTCGAATCACGGACGGAATTCGACTTCGCGCACTATCATTTTGTCGAGTTACAAAGCTCAGCCACCGAGATAAACAAAGCCCTAGACCTGTGGGCCGCGCAAGTGCTGCGTCACGGTGATAGCCCGCCCTGGCGCACCGCCCAGGGCCTCTATGACGCCATTGATTTAATCCAGCATGGTGATGCGCCGTGGAAGATGTATCAGATACGCTACACAGGGCCCCGACCTCCAGTACCCCCGAAATGGATGACCGAGACATACGAGCTCTGCACGCGAGATTCCCGGACAGTACTTCACCAGCAGCTCGCCAATCCCGACTTCAAAGACAAGATTGATTACTCACCGTACCGCCAATTCGATGCCGACGGCAAACGAGTTTGGTCAAACTTGATGTCGGGAGATTGGGCGTGGAAACAAGCCGTATGTATTTTTCTTCCTTCTCGTACTGCTTAATCTAATATTAATTAATGTCTGACCAGGATACCATAGCTCAGGATGTTACCACGCACGGCACCACTTATATTCCAATCGTAGCTGGGAGCGATAAGACCACCGTATCCGTGGCTACCGGGCATCAAGAGTACCATCCGGTCTATCAATCCCCTGGAGTCCTCACTGGGCTCGCTCGGCGTGCTCATGGGAATGGGCTACTCCCCGTCGCCTTCCTTCCGATACCCAAAAGTAAGCTTAGACTTCAATGTCTCTGTCTCCTCAAATCTGACTGACGATCCCAGCTTCGAAAAAACACCGAAGGTCCGATGCCTATCAGCGTTTCGTGCGCCAGCTGTACCATGCTTGCCTTGCACGGGTTTTCGAGCCCTTGAAAGCGGGGATGACAACCCCTGAAGTCGTCAAATGCCCCGATGGGCACTATCGCAGAGCCATTTACGGTCTCGGACCCTACATCGCTGATTACCCGGAACAGGTGTGGCTTGCAGCCATCGTGCAAAATTGGTGTCCCAAGTGCGTTCCCGAGTTTCAGTTTCCAAGTCTATAGTAGACTGACTGCGCGCTGCCTGCAGGTGCGATGCCAATCCGCATCACCTGGATTCTCCTGGAGCTCGTCGTCGATCTCACGAGAAGACAGACTTCCTTATCACTTGTTTCGATCCCGGCACTCTCTGGGATGACTTTGGAATCCGGGCTGACGTCGTAGTGAGTTCTCGAACACTTCTCCTGCAGCTCCGTCTGCTAACTGACTCAAAACAGCCCTTCACCCACGGATTTCCTCGGGCGGACATCCACGAGTTACTGTCGCCAGATTTACTTCACCAAGTGATTAAAGGGACGTTCAAGGACCATCTCGTGGAGTGGGTGAACCAGTACCTCCATACAGAATACGGGGAAGCTCGGGCGCTGGAAATCATCGCGGACATCGATCATCGGTACGTTCTTGTCCTTGTCATGGTGCATACTTTTTGACACGAATCAGCATCTCTGCTGTGCCGTCCTTCCCCGGGCTTCGGCGCTTTCCCGATGGCCGTGATTTCTCGCAATGGACCGGGGACGACTCGAAGGCTCTTATGAAGGTATTTCATGTCGCATAATCTTAATGATGTGCGCTGATATGAATAATAAGGTCTACATCGGCGCCATCGCCGGCCACGTTCCTTCCCAAATGGTTAAATGTGTAGCGGCCTTCATGGACTTCTGTTATCTCGCCCGCCGCAACTCACTCACCACCGATGCTCTTGATGAGCTCAAGGAGGCCCTGGAACGTTTCCACACGCATCGCGACATCTTCATTCAAACTGGAGTCCGTTTTGACATATCACTTCCCCGCCAACATTCCCTCGTCCATTATCTACCTTCGATTCGGCTGTTCGGGTCGCTCAACGGACTGTGCTCCTCTATCACCGAGTCGAAGCACATTAAAGCCGTCAAGGAACCGTGGCGCAGGTCGAGCCGGTACAAAGCGCTTATGCAGATGCTGTCCACCATCTGTCGGCTTGAGAGGCTTGCAGCCGCTCGCATTCTGTTTCGGAGCCAGGGCATGATGGAGGGCACGGCTTTATCGTACGCTGCGATGACCATGATGGGCGAGGAACCACAACCCCCTTCTGTCGATGGAGAAGAGGAGGATGAAGACGATGACGGCGGGGATGCCCCTGGACCGAAGGCTTTGTCGTCCATCGAGCTTGCCGCAACCCCTCGTAAGCCGCTGTTAATCTCAATTGTACATCGCTGACCTCCAGCCAGAGCGCAACTATCCTCGGCGTCTAGCCGCCCTAGCTACCCACATTGATCAGCCCCAATTCCCCGACCTCTTTCGACGCTTCCTCTATGATCAGCTGCATCCTGATTCTGATACCCCGAGCGCCGACATACCCATTCATCACTATCCCAATTTCCTCGGTCGCATATATGTCTACCACTCCGCTGTCGCCCGCTTTTACGCCCCGAGTGACCTTTGTGGTGTCGGCGGCATGTCTCGCGAACGTATCAGATCTAACCCCAACTGGCATGGAGCCTATCCTCGACACGACACAGTTTTCATCGAGACCGACTCGGAGCGGCCGGGGATGGAGGGCATGGTCATCGGACGTGTCCTGCTCTTCTTTTCCTTCACCAACGCACCCAAGACGTACTCATGTGCGCTCGTCCACTGGTTCTCCCCCCATGGCGATAGACCCGACCCGGACACGGGGATGTGGGTAGTTACTCCGGAAATGGAGGATGCCGGTGTCAAATCCTTGGCCATCGTCAATCTGGACTGTATCGCGCGGGCGGCACACCTCCTTCCAGTCTACGGCTCTGCTATGTTACCCGAGGATTTCCATTTCTCGCATTCATTAGACGCGTTCAGAGCTTTCTTTGTTAATCGATATACGGACCATCATACATTTGAGTTTTTACAGTAGTGTAATTTACTATTTATTTAATTCCATTCCTCGTCTCGTCGTCTCGCAGCCTCGCGCCTCTCATGAGCTCGCAGACGAGCGCCACGAGACATCAAAGATGCCAAAGATGGCGCGAGAATTGTGATCTTGCTGATGGGCCCAGCTGTGGACCGATCTGTGCTGTCCAACGGCTCCGCCATTCGGCGGCCACTCCGTAGCTTGCCAAGTCATCCGGTTCAGAGCTCCCTTGCGGACGTGTGGGCCAACGGCGTTGGTCGGGGCCGCTCTTCATCCATGTTCGGCCGAACCAACAACGATAACCAGTTTTATCGTAGCGACCTTGTTGTTCCGCAGCAGAATTTCAATCAGTACGAATACTCCGACAGCACGGAGGTCCAGATTTCTGTGGCCAACGCCGATCCGTTTCCTAACTCCCTGGGCACTGCGATGTCGTGGGGCCCGGCGCAGACCGACATGCATCGAAATGTGAACGCGCCCTACGACAACAACAACACCATGTCCACCCCCGGCAATTTGGTAGCTGGATGGAGGTATCCCGGTAGCGACGAACGACCTCTGGTCGATTCGCACTCAGACCGGCCGCCACCCAGGCCCTCGCACCTGGCTGTTCCCGTCGTTGGTCTCCAGCGCAGAGGTGTCTATACTTCGCGGCGCAGCCACAACCACTCCGACCTCTCCGCCTTTATGCCCGATCAGGACACCGGTCGTGGCCGTGGTCAGCACCGGACGGCCCTGAGCATCCCGAACTCGCGCAGCGTCAACAATGGCTCTCGAGCCGCCTCTCCTCATGGCGCCATCCACTTCAACGTGCAAACCCCCGCCATGTACTCGCCCAGCGCGCCGTCCTCGCTTGCATTCGAGGACGCCGAGCCGGACGATGACCATGGCTTTTCCATCGGGCGGCGACGCACTTTTACCGCGATCCGCGATCCGGATGAACAGCTTCTCCCCCCTGCGTCGACCCTCACCCTCACCTCGAGGGCGAAAGGAAGGGGCTCCAGCGACGCGAGGCGGATCAAGGTCACGGCGTTCACATGTCCACTGCCGGGTTGTCTCTCGACCTTTACTGCGAGGCACAACCTCATCAGTACGTTCCCTTTTGCCCTCCCACGTGCCATCCAAACTGAAACTGCCTGCAGACCACATCAACTCGCACAACAAGCACCGACCCCACCGGTGCATGTGCGGTATGTCCTTCACGACCCAAGGCGTCCTCAACCGCCACAAGAAACGATGCCGCAAGGACCTATAGCATATATAGTGCGTGCAGCGTGCCTCCCTTCCCGCTCTTCCTTCGCCTGCTCACATTCGACCACCGGATTAACCACCATACGAACACTAATCCTAATCGGCCCCCATATACCATACAGCAGTCACTCACTCACCCTATACCCCCAGCCTACGCGCTTCTCCCATCCTACTGGATCATTAGTATCCCACCTCTGTCACGCCATACATCTTCGAATTCTGTATTTCCCTAGGGTTTTTTTCTGGTTCCTGATAACCGTTTGTGTCGATAACTCCATCAAATACCACCTGAATAAATGTAATTAAAGAAAACGCCCGACGCCTGTGAGGAAACGGAAACGGAAATGTCAATTTCAAATGCGAAAAATCCGCCTGTCACGTGCAAACTCTCCGCTTTTCTGACTTCCACAGCGCAGTGCTCCCGCTCGTACACCCTGGCCTCGTCTCTTTTCTTCGATACAATGTCCTGCGTCCGCGCTGCACGTTCTCAGTCTTGGACCCTAGGACCGTACCGTCTCCCGATCCAGAGCTTCTCTTTTCCACCGATTGAGAGGCGGCGACAATTCAGAAAGCGATAGAAGCGAGCAGGAAATCCTTACCATCGAAGAAGAGATGGCACGGTTAGGCTGGCTCTGAAGGTATATTCTGCGAGGCGGAGTGAGCTCCGAGAGTTTACCCCAACGCAGCGGTCGCCAACGAGCTCGATATTCGAGCGCTTCACAGAGATATTCCTGCAGTGTCGGGATAAAGAAGCGTCGCGGAATCTGCTCAGCTGCCGCACCAACCCGGAGTGGGATGTAGCTCAGGTCTGCGGACGATGGCGGGCGGTCGCGCTCTGTACGCCGAGCCAGTGAGGCGACATTGACTCGGAGGTCTCACCGTCGAGCATGGGCTACCTCCATGTCTGAACGTTTGCTGCTCTCACATCGAGTTGAGCGGTCGGGGTAGGATCCTCTCTCCCTGCAGTATCATCTTGCGCCGGATGTATACCAGCGGACACGAGGCGGGTTATCCTGGATCTCGTTCTGTCGGTTTCTCGTCGCTGGCAAGAGGCCCGCCTTCACCTTGCACAGGAAGACATGCTGCGTATCACTGGCTTCACTGGAGTTTCGTGATTCCATTCCTTCGTGCATGATCTGACTGGCTGCCCCCAGATCAGTAAGTTGTGTGATCCCAGAAAATAAAGGCCGAACATGAGTGAAGTGACCTATGTGAGCGACAAAGGCGTGCGCGTTTCGTCCGAGACAGCGTACCTCACGAAAGACGTGCTGGCACGGCCCAATCTCAAGGTCGCCATTCACGCGCAAGTGACGCGGGTCATCTTCGACACGGTGAACGGTGCAACGTGCGCCGTCGGCGTCGAGTTCGCGAATTCGGTCACGGGCCCGCGGTACCGCGCTCGTGCGCGCAAGGAGGTTGTGCTTTCGTGCGTATCTCCTTCCCATTGGAGAGCTTTTGGAGCTGACTGGACGTATTCAGCGGCGGTGCCATCCACTCCCCGCATGTGAGTGTACCCGAGTTCGAGCGTGCTGCTGCTAAGCGAGAATCCATTAGATCCTTATGTTGTCCGGCGTCGGGCCTGCCAAGCAGCTGGAGGATACACGGGATTCCCGTGATCCTCGATCTGCCGGGGCCAACCTCGTCGACCACCCCGTCGTGGATTTGTACTTGAAGGACAAGAAGAACAACTCGGTAAGGGTACTGAAACCCACGTCTGTCTCGGCGGCGCTGCGGCTCGTCCGCGCCGCTACGCAATATCAGCTCTTCGGCACGGGGATACTGGCTACCAATGTCAGTCAGCTATTTGACTTGTTCTTTGTGCTGTGGCTCACCGTACGCTAGTTCGGCGAATCGGCTGCGTTTGTGCGGTCGGACGACCCCGTTTTGTTCCCCGAGTCCCCCCAGAAGCTGGAAGACACCACATCGGGGCCCGCGAGTTCGGATCTCGAGCTGTTCTGCACACCCATGGCGTACAAGGTGCGTCTTCGCGAATGCGCCCATGCCGATGCTCGTGCGGGGGTGATCAGGAGCACGGGGCCATCATGTTCGACATGCACACCGTATGTGCTGCATTGCTAGTTGGTCCGGTACGCACTCCGAATACCTCATTTGCATCATCCGAAAAAGATAGCTCTCGTCCTCGGTAAATTAATCGTGGAAAATATGTAGCATGGCCTAGTCCTCCCCCCCATCGCTCTCCTCATCATCGTCAACCACCCCCACCACGCCGCCCTTATTGTCCTTCCCCTCCAGGTCCTTCTCGCGCAGCACGCGCCCCGCCTCGCGCAGCTTCGCGCCGAATGCCTTGCGCGCGCCAAAGTTCGCGCCGACGTCCCAGATCTGCAGCTTCGCCTTGGAGCCCGCGGCCGCGAGCGTCAGCGGGTCGTCTGGCGAGAACACCGTCGAGAAAACCTTGCCCTACACAGCGCGCGTCAGGGGGGAAGCATCAATGCTAAGGAAGGAGACGCACGACGCCGAGATCGCGCGAGGTAACGAGGCTGACGCCGCGCGCGCCGTCCGCCGCGTCGAGCACATTCCACACCTTGACGAGCTTGTCGTTCCCGCCTGTCGCGAGGCACCCGCGGATGTGTGGGTTCACGTCGAGCGCGGACGCGGGTCCATCGTGCGCCGCGAGCGTGAAGCGCGCCGGGGACGGCTTGCTTACGTCCGTCGGCAGCGTCCGCACGTCGAAGTTCAGCACGAGGCCGTTCTCGAGCGAGACCTGGAGACACGTCAGCGCGCGCGCACGCACAAAAGGAGAGGACGCACATAAAACCCGTACTCCTCCCAGGGGTCCCACCGCATCGCCTCGACGTCGCTGCCGACGACCGCGCCGACGCCCGCGTCGGGGGCGCGCGAGTCGAACGTGCGCACCGTGCGGTCGTAGCTGCCCGTGAGGAGCACGCTTGGATCGCGGTCGTTCCAGCGCACGGCCTGCACCTTGTCCTTGTGCACGTCGAAACTGCGGATCGCGCCCCCGCCGTCCGCGCTTGGGTCCCGGCTGAGGTCCCACAGCTTCACGGTGCGGTCCGCGCTGCCGCTCGCGAGCAGGTTGCGCTGCGTCTTGTTCCAGCTGAGTGCGAGGACGGCGTCGACGTGGTGCCCCGTGGCCGCGGAACGGTGCTTCGTCTTTTTGCGCTTTTTCTTGCCCGTGCCGAGCGGTGTGGGGATGTGTGCCTTTGTTTCGTCGGGGCGGCCCAGAATCGACGCGGGGTACATGGATTCGAGGACGTCGACGGACCATATCTCGATCTCGGGGTCGAGCGTTCCGACGGCGATGTAGTTGCCGAAGCTGGTGGTTGCTGCATCGGAGGAAGAGCCCGCAGCGGTTGGGGGAAAGTCTAGCCATTCGAGGCAGAGGGGGAAATTGGGCAGCATGAGGTCGTGGTGGACGTAGAGGTTTTCTTGAGATTCGTCGTAGACGTAGATCTCTAATTGCGATATTTCGTCTTCCGTTTTGGCGACGACGAGAAGGTTGTCAGTGGGTAGCACCTCGAGCTCTTCTCGTTCATCGTCCTCTTCATCCTGGAAAAACAAAATTGAGACCGGAATAAAAAAATAAAGCACAAGGACCTACCTCTTTCAGGGTGATATACGGATCCTCTTCATTGTCTCGATAGTAAGTGAGACCTTTAATATTGCTGAAAGGACCAACAGCTATTCGGCGTTAAGAAAGATTGCACACACAACAGGCAAAACGCACCCTCTGTCTTGACATCGTTGTCGTAGTCGTCCAGATTATACTCTGTCAGATCGTCAGGATTGCGCTTCGCTTCCGAGTCCACGTCCATTGCGTCCGCGTCCTCCTCGCTTGAAAACCAAAAATTAGGTCCCCGCATTGCATGCTACACCAACAGAAACGCACTCGACCCAGTCATCCTCATCGCCGTCGCCGTCCTCGCCCGCGTCGTCCGCCTCTTCCCCCTCGGCACCGAGTCCCATCGATTTTGCAGCCTCGTGCGCGCGCTCGAGCTCGACCCGGGCATCCTCGAGCTGGATTCGCGACAGTGCGCTCACTCGTTCGAGCTCCTTGTCGTCGAGCACGTACTTTGCCGGGTGCTGCGCCGCGACGCCGCGCCGCACCCATGATACGGCAGAAATAAGGCTGCTCATGGCAAGCACGGGAGAGATATAATTTTTTTGCCTTGCCGACACCGCCACTGATCGCATTGCCAAACAAGATCAACTCCTTCGTGCTTGCCATGGCCATCTCTCGTGCGTCGGCGACGGCGCTGCTCAGCAAGGTCCAACGTGGGCTATCCCCACTGGAGTTGGTTTACGTCCCCCATGAAAAATGGCCGCGGACAACGTCAGCGCAACCCTTGCAAATATCCGTCCTCGACTCATCCTTTAACCCACCAACGCTCGCACACCTCGCCCTCGCGAATGCTGCCGAATCCAACGCGCATCTCTACCTGCTGTCCGTGCGCAATGCGGATAAGTCGTTGAAATCGACCGACGCGTCGCACCTCCAGCGCCTCGAGATGATGCTCCTCCTCGCGCACCCACACCGCGCCGCGGTCGCCATCATCGACGAGCCGACGTTCGCCGGCAAGGCTCGCGTCCTGCGCGCCGCGTTCCCCGGCGCGGGTGTGACCTTCTTGCTTGGCTTCGACACCCTCGAGCGCGTGCTTGCACCGCGCTATTACGGCGGCGAGGAACCCATGGCCGCGGCACTGGACGCCTTCTTCTCACCTTCGCACGACAACGCTCGTGTCGTGTGCGCGCGGCGCGGTGCGGTGTCCCCCGAGACCCTCGCGCGCGCGGAGCGCTTCATGGTGGACGGGCGCATCGCGCTCGTTGACATTGGCGCAGCGGAGCAGACCTACAGTTCGACCGCGGTGCGCGAAGCTATTCGGCGCGGGGACGGAGATAGTTGGAAACAGCTCGTTCCCCCCGACGTGGCAAACTATATTATCAAGGAGAACTTGTACGCGGACCCGGGGCCAGTCGACTAAGTTCGTGGCTCCGTTATCCACTCGTCCACTCTGTACTACCTGCTCTGAACCGCTTTGGCTTTACTTTCGCAATGCTCAATACCTCTTGCCATCTTTTCTTCCTTCTGTCTGTTCTGGCCCTTGAAATGATCAACATGTTAATTGGCTTGGGCCGGTCAAATTGCCCAGGAACCGGACTCTCTCTGAGTCTAACGAATCCTCCCCAAGGTTGCCCCAAGGGGTAACATTCGCATGTTGGGGCTACTACCCTGCACGCAGCAGTCGAGCTTGCACTTTGTGTGTAAAACAACCTCCGTTTCCGTAGACTTCAACCTGTGGCCCCTGGCCACGGTATTTTCTGCACAAAGACGACTATGTAAGTCTTCGTCACTTCTAGATCTACTGACTGTTCTATGCAACGATCCCACTCATGATTATTCCGTGATCATCCGCTCTTTGTGTCTTGACCCCGGAAGATGTAAGACAGGTAAGCTCTCTTGTGCCCCTCTCATGGACAAAAAACTTACATCTTCCCGTGTTGAAGCTCGTGAATTGCACCGTTTCCAGCAACTGAGGTGCCCACGCTTTCCAGGACGAGAACACTGATCGGCTCAATCCGAGAGCGCTAGTTGAAATTTCACAGTAGGCATTGAGCTTCATGCCGTCCAGGCATCCCACAACCTCATTCCGGTTTATTAGAGTAGCTCCCATAATAAAAACAAATTTTCATAAGTCCTCTTTCTCACTCTTTCTCCAACATGAAACTCCGCAACCTCTGCGAGATACCATAAACGTTCCAAGCGAACATCTCTCCTCTCCTCCCTCCTTCCTTCCTGGCTTTTACGATTTCTGTTTCGTGTTTGTCCTCGTTGATTTCCGAAACCCCCGATACAGCATCGGCTTCTTTCTTGCCTCGATGGCCAACTACATGGCGGAGCCATACTACTCGTATGGCGGGAACCAGCCATTCTACAACAACGAAAACTCATTCACCTATTATTCCGACGGCTATGATAACTACGGCTACTACGCGGAATACAACACTCCTCAGTATCTCCCCCAACCACCTGTTCATTACCGACATGCACCGCCCCAAAGATCACCTACTCCACCCCCACCGCCCACAGAGCCTTCCCCGGAGTACCTTGCTACATCCTTGGCTGAGCAGAATAACGCACCTCCGGGCCAGCGCAAACTCCTCATCTTTGACCTGAATGGCACGCTCCTCCTGCGCTCCTCGCGCGCTTACGCCGGCGCGCGCAAGATATACTTGAGACCGTACGCGCGCGCACTCGTCGCGTACATCTCCCACCCCACCGTGGGCGCGTGGCTCGACTGCATGGTATGGAGCAGCGCACAAGCACACAACGTGCGCGAGATGGTCGAGCGCGTTTTCGGAGCCGCCGAGAGCACGGGAACAGGGCCCATTTTGCGCGCGGTATGGGCGAGGGACACGCTGGGACTCAGCCGGGAGGCATTTCGTGCGTTACGCTATTTTTGGGGGGTTCGGTATTACGCTAAACATCCAAAAGACCAAAAAACGCAAACAACAAAAGACCTCGCCAAGCCGTGGGCATTTTTTTCCGGCCTAAACTCTTCGCAGCAATCCGTGTACACCCCCACCGACTACAACCCCAACGGAGATGAATACACGGCTCACCCGGACCACATCCCCGCCCACTTTCCCCCCGCGCAGCCCTCGTGGTCGTCCACACCCTCGACTGGGTGGGACCCCCAATCTATGTCTGTGTCCAATCTCGCTGCGAACGCCGCTACAGATAGCGACGCACCTGATCCCCCGCACGGCCCGCACACAACGCTCCTCGTCGACGACTCCCCGCTCAAGGCCCGCCTCCAGCCGTGGAACCACCTCTGCGTCGTCGAGTACGACGCCGCCGCGCGCGCGCGCGACCGAGCCGCCGCGGCCCTCCCGCCCGATGAGCTTCCGCCCGTGCCGGTGAACGCTTCACACCGTCATGTACCGAACCCACCGCGCGCAGAGCCCATAGCGGCGGAGCTCGAGGCGCTCGCGGCGGAGGCGGCCGATGCAGATAGGGGTGTGGAGGAGGCTCTGGGGAAGGACCGGTGGCGGAAAAGAAGGCGGGGCGCGGAGGGCACGGTGGTGGTGGACGCAGTGGTGGGCGCGGCAGCGGAGGAGGGCGCAAAGCCACAAGTCCAGGTACAGGGAGTGAGCAAGCGCGCGCGGCGGCGGGAGCGCAAGCGGTTACGGGCGGCGGCGGCGGCGGCGGGCGGTGATGCTGAGGAAGGAGAGGTGGGAGAGGCCAGCGGGAATGCGAGCGCGAGTACGGACGGTTCGCCGTCTTCCGATCCCGTAATCGCGCAAGAACACGCGGACGGCTCGGGGGATGCGTCGCTGCCCGCTTCCTCGCCCGTAAACGTAGACCAAACGGAGGGCTCACCGCGGAAGCGGAAGCGCGAGGTGGAGGAGGAGCAGGATCCGAGACCTGTGGGCGCTCATACCGCCGCGCTCGACGTACCCGATGCGGACGCGCCTCCTCCCCCACCTCCCGATACCACAGAGCACGACACAGGCGCGCCGCCCCCGGACGCGCCCCCTGCCGCAGACGCTGACGCAGACGCAGAGCCGTACGACCCGACGCTGCTCGCAGTCGTGGGCGTGCTCGCGCACGTGCGTAACGTGGGGAACGTCGCGGCGTGGGTGCGCGGCGGCGGGCTTGCCGCCGTCGTGGAGGCGGGCACCGATGCCAAACAGGAGCCGAGGGAGGATGATAGCACACAAAAAGAGACCGCGCCTGCGTCGGATCCCGCGCAGTGGTTCGACTCCCCGCGCGTGCTGCGCGCGTGGGCCGCGCGCGGGCGCACCGCGCTGGCCGAGCTCGGGATCGACGCGGCGCCCGGCGTCGAGTGAGTGTTGATGGGTCTTGGCTCTTTTTGCAACAACGGATTCTGGATTCAGATTCTGGAGGAGTTTGATTTAGACGACGTCTTGCAGAGGCGGATCAACTAGACAGGCCTTCGCACGCACGCGGGGACCGACTGGGACTGGGACTTGCTTTGCTACATGCTACACGCTATTCCGACATGGGCGCTTCGCTGCTCGATGATGCTGCATACTTTGACCTCCCTGAACTTACCGAGACAAGATGTCCGCCCGACCGCTGCTGTATATTTCCGATACTCTCGTGCCGCGGCTGGAAATACTCATTCACCTTCCATAGCGGCGAAACTTTTCGTACGCGCATACGTATATGTACATTGCACTGTAACATGATTGTAATTATTACAGTAGGCCTGTCTAATGTATTGTACGGTGCGCTCGCCGTTTGTACATAGTTCGTTAGAGAGAGAGAGAAATCTGTGTACTCTCCTTGAGGCAGAGTAGACAGGGTCAACTTTGGCAAGCTCAAGATACCTGTCAGATTAGGAATATCCCGAGGCACGAGGGTTCAAGGGAATTATCTACTCTGCCTCTGGGAGACTAAACCTGTGGGAACTTGGAGCCGCTTTCATTCCTGCACATGCCAATGCGTGCCCGATTTTCTTAGTGTGGTTTGCCCCCGGTTGACCAACAGAGGATCAGGCACAGAACAGGCCTAAGTACGTCGTCCCTCCGGAAGTACATCCTTTAATGATTTTCTGTATTTTCTGGGGAATCTTCTGTCCAACGGGTTATAGGACAGACAACACTAGCAATTTTTTGGATGGTTTTCGGTATTTTTCTGAGGAATCTGTGCAGAACAGGATGGACACCATAAGCATCAGAATCGGAAGGGAATGAAAGTACTAACCACATCTTTCGGTAGACACTAGAAGACTTGACTGGGATGGCATCAGTCTTTGGCGCAGCCCTTGTTCTTGAAGCACATGAGCCAGAGGCAAGTCTAGGCGGAGGAAGACAACACTCTTACCCCCCATCTGTCCATCTTGCGGCAGTTCTCGTATTCTCCGCAATAGTCCTCGCAATCGTCGTCGCTGTGGTAGAAAGTGGGCACAGACCCGTCGCGCTGAGCATTGCCTGGGGAGGTAATTAAAAAGGAGGACAAGGTCAGTGGAGAGGTGACTGACTGGGTCTTGGAAAGCAAATTGACTAGCAAATTTGCTCGGACTTGGTCGCGAATTTATCGTGGACGATGGTTTCCGGGACGCCGTCGCCGTGGATGGTGAATGTGATTTCGACGCTATACCTGGTATTTGTTCTGCAAGCCCTTACAGTGCGCGCGGTTGAACTCGGTCTCATTGGATCTTGCTTGCCCGTCCTGCACTCGCCGTCAATTAAAGGACTGGCGTCTTTGGGCTGGTTCCTCAAGCGCGTCCATTCCCTGGGAGCCCCCGAGTTCTATCGTGGCTTCGTATTCAGTGCTACGAGCATGCGGAGACGCCCAGAAGAAAGTCAGCAACTGTCAGCAACTTGAACAGACGACGCTGAAAGCAACACGTCTTAAGACGATTCCGAGCAGGGGAGAGTCAGGATGCGGCCAGTTTCTTTAGCAACCGCTGCCTTTGGTAGATACGAGTGAATTTCCGCAGCGGCGGCGGCGTGTCGGAGGAAACGCCGGTAAGATGGGCGGTTGGCATGTCCTTGGGACAATTTCAAACCGTCAACGCAGCACTGAGCAAGCACCGTGGTGGCTGTGACATGTGTATGCAAGCAAGCCAATGGATGCATCTAACTAATTGCATTAATCTCCATCTCTCCATAACGCGGCGCGCCCTAAAGGCCACACAAATGACTAACGTATATAAAATAGAAGGTCTTGCAAAGACTACTAAGTATGTTTAATCGAACTTTCTGCGACGGTAGTGGATGCTTTTCGGGTCCTTGGGCATCAGGATGAGGGTCTGCGAGGGAGGAAGCCATGAGCGCGCGCAGGAGGAGTAGGGGGGCGAAACGTACATGGTAGTTGTGGTCGGGCACGGGGTTGGGCAGGCGCAGCTCGACGCGCCGGATGAGCGTCGCGATGACCGTCCCGATTTGCAGGTACGCGAACTGCGCACAGGTTAGATATATATGGGAAAGGACAAAACGTGCGCACGCACCTGTTCGCCGATGCACCGGTGCTTCCCGGCGCCAAACGGCTGGTACGGGCTGTCCGTCCCCTTGCTCACCGCGCCGAACCCGTAGTCGATCTTCTCACCGTTCTCGTCCGTGTACGACTTGAGGGCCTGCGCGGCGACGCCCTCCTCGTCGCTCCAGCGCGCGGGCTCCCACTGGTCGGCCTCCTTCCAGATGCGCGGGTCGACCTGGGAGATGAGGGGGGAGGCGAGGACGTACGTGTCCTTGGGCACGACGTACACGCCGTCCTTGGACGGCGCGGCGAGCGATGCGGGAACGACGACGTCCTCGCGCACCTGCCGCATGATGCTGTGGATCGGAGGGTGCACGCGGAGTGTCTCGCGCACGCAGGAGTCAAGGAGGGGGAGGTGGCGGAGGTCCTCGTAGCCCATTGGGCGCAGCGTGCCGTCGGGATTGCCAAAGCGTGCGACCTGCTCGGCGTAGAGGGCGTCCGCAACGTCGGGCCGCGAGGCGATGTGCAGCATCGTCCAGGAAAGGGTCGCAGAGCTGGTGTGCTGGCCTGCCATGAGCAGCGCTATCATGATGTGCGCGACCTCGTGGTCGCGCAGGCGGTCGCCGTTGCGGTACTTCTGGTCGAGCAGCGACGCGATCATGTCGTGCTGGTGGTCGCCGTCCGGATTCCGCTTCCTCTTCTGAATAATGTCGACATAAAAGTCGCTCATCTTCTTCTGCGCGGCGTCGCGCTTGCGGTAGCTCGGGAGCGGCAGGTTGGCGAAGAGGAAGTTGAGGGGGGTGAAGCCGCCGTCGAGGTCGGTGTACAGCTGCGAAAAGGACTTGTCGATGTTGTCGCGGACCTCCTTGCCCTGGAGCGTGCGCGAGGCCGTGAGGATGGTGATCTCGGCCATGGCGGCGATGGCGTCGAAGTTGCCCCACTCGTTGATGTCGTTCTGCTGGTACGTGCGGAAGCGGACGTCCGTCTTGAGAAACTCGTCGACCTCGTCCTCGACCATGCCAACGTACGCGCGCAAGTTTTCAGTCGACAACCCAAACTTGACAAATTTTTTCTGCTGCATGAAGACCTCATTCGGGACGTCGTAGACAACGTCTTTGCCGAAAACAGGGGTCGTTAAATGCTGGTTCAGTGTTAGTTTTGGGTCTTGGCTGAAAAATGGCGGACAGCCAGAGTAACGGTTTTGAGGCGGTTCTCCTGGGTTTCTTCCCACATGGCGGGCTCAGAACCGCCGGTGAACCGACCCCCAAACTGACACTCTGCTGTCCCTAATGAAAACACACCGTGTACGCCCCCTCTGCATTGAACGCCGTAGACTTTCCGCCGAGCACGAAGTTACTTCCCTTTGCGCTCAGAGCGACGGTGACCTTGCGGCCGAGGAGGATGAACGTGAAGACGTTGCCGTACTGCGCGGGGTCAATACACGCACAGAAATGCGAGAACAGAAGACCTGCCTTTTCCTGGCACGACTGGAAGAAGTTAATGGGGTCATTGCCGTACCAGATGGCGGAGCCGATGATAGGGAGCCAGTGGAAGACGACTGGGGGGTCAGAAGCCTTCCGCGGCGCGATTTTTTGCCAGACCGCGTTGAAGAGGATGGCGAGCAAGGGCGTGTTCACGAACGCGAGGAGAAGCCAGCGTGAGGAGTCCACCTTCTGGGCCTGGGCAAGATAGCCAGACCAGACGTCCACGAGAGGGTTAGAGGCGTTGAGGGCGGCGTAGGACATGGTGGCAGGAACGAATAGCCGGCCTCCCGTTTTATGTGTATGCGCCACATTTTATTATGACACCACTTCGGTTATTTACTACAGAACACGGTCACGCTCCCTTGTTCTTACAAGTCTCTGGCGCGGTCTCGGCTTCGTCTGGGCACAATTTGGATCTCGCCTCGGTCGGAAAACGTGTTCGAGATACACATACGCCTCAACGCAACAAGTGGGAAGGTGGCCGGGTATACTATGCCTAATTCCCAGACTCTTACCGCAGCCAACGTTGCCGGTGGAGGGGAACACATGCGCAGTGTGCCGGCAAACTTGAAGAGATTCGGGAGGATTCGGGTCAAGATAACCCTCACAATGTATTAAACTCACAGTCGAAGAAATTATCCGAGTTGCTTTCGCGGCTTTTGGTTTCTTCTCATCGCCGCGCACAATTTCATAGAGCTCCAAAGGAGCTCTGCATAGCAAGGAACCCAAAGCCACGAAAACCTTGCCCACGGCTAAAGCGGTCTATCATTCCTCCAACTTGAAGATTCCAAGTTACGCTGTGCGGAACTTGGCTGCTCTCAAAAGCCAGTCACTGCGGCCAGGGTCTCAGGCTTTCAGCTCTCGTACAAGATGATGTGCGCTGAGCCGCCAACCAATATTACACTTGTTTTTTATCGGTTTCAAACTTCACGGCGGCTGACACGCACAACTCGATAATACATAACTCTCAAGCGGCTGACAATATTCACCATTTTCCCTCTCTCCACCATGAAGCCCACCCTCTTTCTGTCTTTACTCTCGATTTCGCTCGCATCTGCGTTCCCCTCTTTTGTCCACATCCAGAACAGAACGCCAACGCTTCTGCCCCCGGCTGAGCGGCACCCCATCGACGTCCACGGCGAGCATGCCTTCGTCCCACCCTCCGCCGGCGACCTGAGAGGCCCGTGCCCAGCCCTGAACGCCCTGACGAACCACAACTACATCACGCACAGCGCCTCATGACACTCGCTGAGTCCATGGAGGTGTCAAATACTGGTGCGTCCGCCGTTATTCTTTGTAAATATGGCTGACGAGTTGGTGTCATTTCAGTGTGGGGGTTCGGCGAGGAAATCACGTTGATCGCGACGACTCTTGGGGAGGTGTACGGGAGCGGCGACGGCGGTGCACATTTCGATCGGAGGACCGGACTTGAGTGTGCCAGTGGATCTTTTTGGTTCGTTGGTCGGATGATTCAAATGAGAACGTTCTTGCTGATGGGCAGATAGACGGTCAGGGACTATCGGGCACGCACAACCAGTTTGAAGGCGACTCGTCCCCGGTGAGAGGCGACTTCTTCACTTTCCAGTACGGGGCTTCGCTTTTGATTGACTGCCTGAAACTGACTTCTACATGTAGTGGAAATAACTACGACGTCCACGAGCCATACTTCAAGTCCCTCCTCGAGTCGCTCGCACGTACAAGTCCGATATCGTCTCCGGTATGATTCACCACAGAATTGAGCGCTATCATCAATCCGTCGCAACAAACCCGTACTTCTTTTACGGCCCAGTTCCCATGGTATGTGCATTTGCAGAAATGCGAGAGGAATCGTCTAACCATATCATAGGTTATAACCACCCTGGTGCATATGTTTATCACAGGCATTATGGCGAACTTCCCCCCTTCCCATCCCGACGGGTATTTCACCCCCGAGGCTCTTCACTCACTCTTCGGCTTCGTCGCAGACGATTCTGGTGAACTCCAATACAGACCCGGCCACGAGCGCATCCCCGAGAACTGGTACCGCCGCCCGAAAGACTTCACCCATCTCGAGGCCGCGCCGCAAATCGAGGCGCTCGGTGCGGCCGACCGCCGCACGCTCCTCCCCGGCGGTAACATGGGCGAGGTTAACACATTCACGCCGATGGACCTCGCGGCGCTCACGGGGGGTGTACACGGAGGAAACGCTCTTCGAGGGAACCAATCTGCGGTGCTTCTGTTTCCAGGTGCTGCAGCTGGCGATGCCGTCGCAGGTGACAGGGCCGGCGATCTTTCTCGCAGGGGACTCCATCGCGAGCGCGCTGAAGGAGTGGGAGTGTCGCAAGCTGGAGAAGCTGAATGAGGAGATGTACAATAGATATCCCGGACACAAGAAGAGGAGTTGATCTTCGGGGGGCTCTGTATTATTTATTGCTATCTATTTCGTGGGCATTCGATGGATTGGTCGACCGTGTCTATTCTGGTGCCGCCGCTTGCGTGTGGTTTTACGGTCGTTATAAGTACTGACATTGCCAGCATGCACGAGTGGAACATTGAGTGCAGGATTGGTGAAGAAAGAATGGGCGAGGGAAATCCGCAATCAAGCAGAAGATAGCATAGGAAAATTTGAGTGATCCAGAGATCGCACACCTCTTGGGACGGTTGGCCCTTGGGGCATGGACCAACCCAGACTCGGACAACCGGCGGCGTGACGCGCCGAACTAAAAACTCCGCCGGCTATCCCCGCTTCCATAATAGGGGTCTGCGATGTTTAGCTTCTCGACCATGACCACCAGCCAACCCCCCAACTTGGCAGAGCGTCTCGCTCAGCGCGAGAAAGAACTACACTACACTTCGATATACAAGCACAGACGGCTGATCTCCCGTCCGACAACGCCTCCCGCAAGCCCTTGCCGGGTTCTATAGTTGCTTTTGTGGCATGGCAGACCATTCGGCGGTTGGTCGAGGCGAGCGAAGAAGTTTATATGGACCTGTTCGGGGCCATCGTAACCTCGTGGCCTGGGTCGACCAAGCCCACCATCGAGGAGCAGTTGGCAGACGAAGCTGCCTGGGTTCAGACTTATTTTTCCGAGTGCCACCGCGCTTATTTCAGCGAGATCCGCACCGCCCTGGCAGAA